>NW_020720644.1:0-10855 GCF_900518725.1 Notechis scutatus
ACAACTTAGCTTACAAAGATTAGCTATGTGCTGAGTTCCAAATTTAATGACCTTTTTTATAGAATTACAAAATCAAGTTTTCTTGGGGGTGTCTCTCAGTGCAGATCAAAGCCTCTCTACCCCCTAAATCTTTATGACTTTTTTTTTAATTTTTATTCTAGAAAAAAACATTTATTTCACAATACATTTAAAACAGACAAATCAATATATATATATGTGGATCTTTGGTTATTCGGGTTTTCTCCCGCGTAAAATTTTGGCGATGTTTTGACGAAATCTCATTCGTCATCTTCAGGCTTGTCTCTTCGGCTTTGTGCTTCTTGGAGTAATGTGAGCTTGCAGCTGTTTTTTCTTTTAACTGCCAGTGGGAGTGCGGCTTGACTGGGTGGGGGCTTGGCTGTGTTCTGATTGGGTGGGGGTGTGTTCTCATTGGTTGGGGGCCTGGCTGTGATCTGATTGGTTGGGGGGTTGGCTGTGTTCTGATTGGCTGGGGTTGTGTTCTGTTCAGGTGGGGGCTTGGCTGTGTTCAGGTTAGTCTTAGTTGTCGGGGGATTTGAGCTGGTGAGCTGTGATCCTGTTGTTTGGCTTCGCATTCGTGGTCGTGCCACATCTTAATGTTGGGCGTCAGTTCGCTTCATGTATGGGTCAGAGGGGTTTGAAGTGGGTAGTGATGCAGCTGTGGTGTGGCTTCTGGTCCGTGGTCATGTCTCATCATCTGGGTGGGTGTGAATCTGCTTTCTACGTGGAAGTGTGGTGGTAGCATCTTGTGTCGCCTTCGTGGGTGTGGGTCTGGTGTCATTCTTCATGTTAGGTATATATATATATACGGACGAACACTATACAGAAGACTGATGATGGCAGATGAGATTCTGCCGAAACGTTGCTACAACTTTAAAAGCACAACTATAATGACGTGGGAAAATAACCGAACAAAGCTGAATACCATACACACACACACACACACACACACACATTTTACAGCGTATATTGAGCAATGGTTAATTTTTTTTCTTTATCTTCATCATTGACGTGATCTGCCTTGTTACAATAACTCCTTTGTTCTTTTAGTGTTTTAATTTCTCTATATAGTTTATAATTAAATGCACGTCTTCTGTCATTTCCATAACTTATCCAAATATCAAATATTACCTTTTCTTTAACCAATCATACCAAATGTTCCATATTTCATAATAGTCACTATCTTGTTTATTTTTTAACAATTTGGTTAGGCTATCCATCTCAGCACATTCATGTATTTTTTTAATTACAATATCCTCTGAAGGAATGAAAGACAGTTTCCAGTTTTGTGCATAGGTTATTCTGGCTGCAGTTATAATGTGCAAAATTAAATATTGATATTTTTTCTCCATGTTTAAATCTATCATACTTAGCAGAAAGGTTTTGGGTTCAAGTTTTAAATTTTGTTTGGTTATATTTAAAATCCAATTTCTGATATTCCTCCAAAACTTCTGAGCACATGGGCAAGTCCACCCCATGTGAAAATATGTTCCTTGTACGTAGTTACATTTCCAACAGTTGGGTGGTAGATTGGGGAACATCTTAGCCAGTCTCGCAGGAGGTAGGTGCCAGCGATGAACCATTTTGTATAAGTTTTCTTTATACGAGACTGACATGGTTAATTTGTAATTTGTTTGCCAGATATGTTCCCACTTATCTAATTCAATACTATGACCCACGTTTTTAGCCCAAATTATCATAGATTCTGTGACTATTTCTTCTTTTAATTTATAATCCAAAATATATTTATATGTTTTACTAATTGTTTTCTTTTCCTCTCCTAACCAGTGGATATCAAAGCCTCTCTACCCCCTAAATCTTTATGACTTATTTAATATGGCTCCCAAGGATTTAGAACATGACAACAGCATCAGGAGAGATGCTCCGGGGGAACCAGCTTCACTCCTGCTGGCCAGGGCTGCCTCCAAGAGCACCCAGCATGAAGCTTGATTCCTGAAGGAGGAAATTGTATAACAACTGCTAAATGTTAAATGCCATGTGTAAATTCTGTAAATTTACTTGCAGGGAAGTCTCCATTAGGTCACAGATAAAGATAATGTGCATCAGAGCCTAGAAAATGGGAGCTAAGAAAGAGAGGACAATTGTCAATGTATAGTAGAATAAATATTTCTAAAATACATTTTTAAAAGAAAGCAAAAGGGAAGAATAAAATTTCCCAACAAAGCACATGGCTGACTGATTACCAGGCTAAATTTATTACAGGAACCCGAACCCTATACTGCCATTTTTAATGCTGATCTCGTAAGGTTTGGATAGTGATAGTGGCCTTTCAGCTATCGAATCTAAGCTCTGTTGTATGGAGGAAGCTGAAATATAAGAATCACAACATATATAGGTAATTCTCAACTTTCGACCACAATTGAGCTCAAAATTTACATTGCTAAGTGAGAAATTGGTGAAGTTTTGCCCCATTTTACAATATTTCTTGCCACATTTGTTAAGTGAATCACTGCAGTTGTTAAATTAGTAACACGGTTGTTAAGTGAATCCGGATTCCCCATTGACTTTGCTCATCAGATCAGAAAAGGGATCATGTGACTCCAAGACACTGCAACTGTCATAAATGTGAGTCAGCTGTCAAGCATCTGAATGTAAATCACATGACCATGGGGATGCTATAATGGTCATGTGTGAAAAATGATCATAAGTCACTTTTTTCAGTGCTGTTGTAACTTTGAAAAGTCACTAAATAAACTGTTGTTAGTTGAGGACTATCTGTATTTTATTTATTCTCTTTTCATCCAGGAATTCAAGATGGCATACAAAACACTCCCTTGGTAGCATGCTGAATTTACAGGGTAAATGTCCCCCGGACAGCTTACCTACCTACCGTGATACAGTATACATTTTGCCCCTCAATATTCTATGGCAGTGGTTGCCAACTTGTGGGCTGGAGACCATTGGTGGTCTGCGAGAAAATTTTGGTGGTCCGCAGATAAATGTCACCCCCCAAAGCACCCCCAAAGCAATTAATCCAGGATACGCAGGAACACAAATGGCCCATGGCTTGCGTTGCTTGCATTGCGAACAACATGAGGTAGTGAGGAGAGGGGGAAAGGGCAGAGGGGGGAAACTTGCCCCACTCGCCCCACACGCCTCGCCTGACCACCGTGCTGCTTCTTTCCGCTTCTTTCTTCTTCTGCTTTTGGCTGCACTCAAGGAAAGCAGCACAAATCTTTTTTTGTCTCCCCCAAACTCTGCCAGAAATGAGTCTTTGGGACCCTGCAAGGAATCCTGCTCCAAGAGGCTGCATGGCACGACAAGTCTCACACAGACTCATTTCTGGTGGAGTTTGGGGGACAGAAAGAAAGACTTCTGCTGCTTTCATTGCATGAAGCCAAAAGTCTCTCTCTCCCTCTCTCCTCCTGAGAATGGAGCTGGAGACGGTATCCTGTGATCTCAAATAAAGAATGATCGATCAGTAAGAAAACAGGGTGGGGAATTTTCCTGCAGACTTGTTTTGGGATTTTCCCAGGGTGTCTGGTCTATGGGAATTAAAATTATGAGTTTGGTGGTCCCTGAGGTCCAAAAAGTTGGCAACCCCTGTTCTATAGCTCATTTTCATGCCTAACCTCACACTGAATTTGAACATTCATCCAGTGTCCTTGAACCTTATCTCAGATATTTGTTTTTGGTGGCTTTAGGTCATACTTGATGTTTGGCCTTGCAGTTTCCTTGGCAAGGGGTTTTGGAAGTGGTTTCTCCCTTTCCTGTTTCTTAGACCTGAGAGGACTGGCCAGAGTTGCACAGATGGCTTTGCACTTAAGGCGTGACTGGAACTGAGCATTGCCTTCTCTAATCTGGTGCCTTCACTACTATACACCAAACCCGATCTTCTTCCTCCCCACAAAATCTGTCCCTTGAACTGTTCCTGCTGCTCCAATAGCAAATTCAAGCCTGCAAGATCCAGCCCAAGATTTTTGCAATTGTCTGCTCCTTATTCTCCAGATAATGGATCTTTTTCATCTTTCAATCTGAATTTCAGACTTTGCTTCTGAGAAAGTGGAGTGTTCCTCTGACTGGGGACTGGTGGTTTGTGGCCTGGCCCCATGGATGTAAATTGTTATTTTTATCCTCATATTGATACTCATTGTCCCCCTTTCTTCCCTTCTGGAGGTTTTATTATATGCATCAGACATCTCCAATCCCCTACCGCCTCCCCCCAAAAGAAAAAAAAATGCAAAATTGGAATAAAAAGAAAAATCATTCTTGGCAATGAACTCCTGTGGTACCCACCAGGAGTGTGCAGCGTTTGCAAAAAATCATCAGCTGTGCCACACAGAAAGCTGACAAGCGCTGCCCACAGGTGTGCAGCGTTTGCAAATCCTCTTCTTTCCTGCTTTTTCAACCTCAGCTGTGCCACGCAAAGCAGTTGTGGTTTAAAAAGCAAGAAATAAAGGACAGCCAAGAGCCCAGGCAGGCGGGTGAGCCAAACAGATGACCAGAAGGTCGTTGCAGCAAACTGGTTTGGTGTCAGCTGCTCTTTGGAGCTACCAGTTCTATAGGACTGGGCCAAACTGGTAGCATCCCATCCCTGTACCCAGCCAACCACAAAGTCTTTCAATTTCTTCTGTTCCTTGTCCTATTTTATTCAAAAATATGTGTCCACTAAATATAATTTGTCCTTGCTGGGGTGATCTCTGAACATTATTTTAGAAAGCAAAATTATACCCTATGATATTGCCCTCTCAAAGATTCAGAAGCTTTTGGCCCAAATGTTGTTTTTTGTTTATTTATTTTCAAGTTTTTTTTATTTTATTTTATACTATATTCACATCAGTTGATGAACAGTGTGGCACCTGGGTATCATACATTTTGGTACAAACAAAAATAGTGATATTAATCATATTTGTTATATTGCTCAGACTTATGTAGTTCTAGTGTTAATATACGTATTTGTATTAATGTCAGTGTTCCAGAAAAACTTAACTCCAACAGATAACTCCGAACCAGACATATTCTCAAAGTTCCCTTTTATTAGAGTAGTAAAATGGCGTGTCTGGGGAGTCCCAAATCTGAACGTTCCGGGTTTCTCTCCAATAAGTAAAATATTACAAATCCACCCTCTGCCTCCATCATTCCATCACATGCCCCAGTCACCATCCGTCCCAACTTGAGACGTCCCCTCTACTACTCCTCAGCCAGGTGCAGTAACAACATGACCTTGACTCTAACGAAGAATACTATTATGTCTACCACATACGCTCCATGCAATTCCCCCCTCCCATCTTCCCAGGCTCAAGAATGTGGCAGTGTGGAAGCTTCTGGTGCTAATATGGCTTCCAAAGCTGACAATTAAATTATAGACTTTCATTATTTAATTATTCAATGTTTCAATATATTATTCCAATGCCAATCACAGTATTATTTAAACATATATAATACCATCGTTCAATTTCTGATTTTCCCTTATTACTTTTGTCTTATTGTATAAAAATGTCTATACTAATATTCCCCCTCTCTTATTTCTATCCCTATTCTAACCTTTAATGATGCCATTATATTTAAAAACAAATCCTTTCTATCCGTCCTCTCATTTCCTTTAAAACTTTAATGCTTCGTTTTTAAACTTTCCTCCCATATTCCTCTCTTGGACCTTTTTCCCTATCTGCATCTACATCCTGACTATTCATTTTAAACATTTCTCCCCTTTTCCATTGTCTAGCTTTCAAAATATCTACCTATACCCCTATCTCCCTTTCAAAATGTCTTCCTGCATCTCCAGTTCCCTTTTTAAATCTCTTAAAATGTTTTCCCCTTGGTTTATTTCATCAATCATTGTTGTTTATGTTGTCTTTTTCTTATCATGTTTTATTTGTTGGTCAGTCTGTTCTGCTTTTTCATCTGCTCTTTCAATTGATTCCTCCTTTTCCTGGGCATCTTGGTCACTCATTGTCCTTTGTATAATATTTTCCACAGGGGTGGGCTTCATATGTTTTAGCAAAGGGTCCTCTGCCTGGTTGCTGGGTAGGGGTGGGCAATGGTGGGCATGGCCTATTTGGCCTCCTACACCACAGCACTGGAGCATTTTTGCCTGCCCTGGGCTCCAGTGGCTTTCTTCAAGACTCTAGGAAGGCAAAAACAGCCTCCCCGGGCTCCGGAGGCTCTCTGGAAGCCAGAAACAGGCCCATTTCCAGTCTTCCCAAACTTCTGGGAGGCCCATTTTTTTACCCTCCCTGAGCCTCTGTGCACACCCTGCGCTTACCTGCATCCAAAACAGGCTGCGTGGGGACTCCTGGGAGTGGTGGGTTGGGGTGAGCGAGGCCAGCCAGGAGTGGGATTTGAGGGTTCTTCGAACTGCAAAGAATCTTAACTAGGGGCTCTCCCAAACCCCTGCAAACCCCCAGCAGCCCACCCGATTTCCCAGTTTTTCATCCATACCATGTTCTTAATCTCCTTGTGGTTTCTTATCAGAATGTCCTTGATGCTTTGAGACATCGACACTATTTCTTCCCAAGTCCCACTAATTTCCTCCTGATGGAGCATTTTGTCTTATTTTAATAAGTTCCTTGTTCAGTGATCCAAAAATCATATATTCAAGCCTAAAGTCACTCCCCCCAAAAAATGCAATGTTCACAAACTTTTAAAATAAATTTTATTAATGAAACAACAGAAAGAAAAACATTTAAAAACAGTAAGTTTGGGCGTTTTCACATTTCCACCATATGTGGTAGTATGTTCCAATTTCTTTGTTGCATTTCCAACATTTAGGGGATAGTTTCAGATACTTTCTTGCCAGTTTTGATGATGGAATATGGCATCGATAAAACATTTTGTGTAAGTTTTCTTTATCTGATGTTGCCAAGATATTTTTCTATTCCTGTCCCATAAAATTTGCCAATCATCCAAATTTATACCATATCCAAAGTCTTTTATCCAGGCCAACATCATTTCTTTCACCTTTTCCTCTTCCAATTTGCATTCTAATAATACTTTGTAAATTTTTAAAATCAATTTCTCATCCATTCCTAATAATATTTTATCTAATTTTGTTTTCCGTCTACTAATACCCCATTCTTTCATAACTTTACTATACCTCAATTGTAATTGTAGATAGGCCCACCATTATATCTCAAATCCCAAATCTTTCAACTCCTGTCTTGTTTTTAAATCACCCTTCTCATCTAATATGTCCTCATATGTGATGACCTGCCCTCGACGCAATAAATGTGGGTACATTAACGCTTCTAATGTAGATAGCCAAGTTGGTATTTCAACGTAAATTTAACATTTAGTTTTATTCCATACATTTAGTAGGGTCTGCCTAATTTTATGCCTTTGAAAATAGCCATGAATTTGTAGTTTGTCTTGCCACAAAAAGGCATGCCACCCTGCCTGTAGAGTATATCCTTCTAATGTTAACATTCTTTTATTTTTGACACTTATCCAATCTTTAACCCAGGTCAGAGTGGCCACTCTATATTTCCCAATCAGGTAGGCCAAATCCTCCTCTTTCGGTAGCGTCCTGCAACAATTTCAGTTTGATTCTGGGCTTTTTTTCTGCCATATAAATTTTGATACTAGGTTATCCAATTGATCGAAAAAATTCTTTAATTTTACCGGAGCGTTTTGGAATAAAAACAATAATTTTGGTAATATGTTCATTTTTATGGACACAATTCTCCCCATAAAGGAAAGTCTTAAGTTGTTCCATTTCCTGAGGTCTTCCATTATTTTTTTAATTAGTGGGGTATAATTATCCTCTTTGAGGGTTATACATTTATTTATCATCTGGATGTCCATTATCCTTGTTAAATTTTCCTTTTGTGCATTTGTCATATTTTTTGTAAGTATTTTAGTTCTTTCCTTATTAATTTTTAGCCCCGCTACCTCTCCAAATTCTTCTAATTGCTCTATCCTGGAAAATTCTGACAAGGATATGTTTTATGCACCTACGATGTGACTACTGGAGATTTAAATATGAGAATATTTCATTAAAGAGACCCCTGAATGCTATGATACAAGATTGAACACATAAAGGGGATTTAAGGAGGCTCTGGAAAGTTTCTGAGATTATCTAAAAGAACAGATTGATTAACTATGGAATACAAAAAATTGTGAACATCATAAAGTATTACGAAGATCGTAGTGGAGAACAGGTAGCACTATTATTCTTGGATTCTAAAAAGGCCTTTGATAATGTAAAATGGAGTTTTGTTCTGCAACAAATTAAGTACATGGATTTGGGGCCAAAATGTCTAAATGTAGTATCAGCAATATATCACAAACAAGAAGCCAGGATATTGATAAACAATCATACAACAAATAAATTTGAGATACAAAAAGGAATCTGACAGGGATGTCCATTATCACCATTATTATTTATTTTGACATTAGAGGTATTAACAAGAATAATTAGGAAAGAACCGGAAATAAAAGGACTAAAAATAAAGAAAGAAGAATATAAATTACAAGCCTTCGCTGATGATTTGGTTTTTATTTTAGAAGATCTGCAAAATTCGGGACCAAAACTGATAGTTTTTAGGTAAATAGTTCCAGTATTTTAAAAATACCTTTCCAGAACAATGCCTGCTCAGTTTAAGAGTCCAATTTTCTGTATTTTTACAATTTTTCTTTTCTCTCCTTGATTCCTTTCTTTCAATTCTGAAGTTTTTCTCACAGGGCTTAGTCGCTGCTTTAGCAAATAATTGTGAGCCTCTCTTTTCTTTTCTTTTTTTTTTTCCGTTTCTTTTCTTTTTTTTTTTAAACAAGTTTTATTAATTTTTTTCAAAACACACAAGTCGTCATTATCCATTACATATTTAAACCTTTTTCCATTATAAATTTAACAAGTCAGATAAACTATAATTCTGTTTTAAACCATTTCCATATAAACATACAAAAACCTCTTATCCATTTTCTCTTTCTTTCTCTTTACTCTTATTCCATTTTATTATTATTATTTCATCTATTTCTTTCTGACTTAGTTACCATTATTCTCATTCTATATTTCTGCAAGGTTTCATTAATTCTCCCCCCCCCAAAAAAACATATATACACAACACACAAAACATAAAAAAAGATCTTTTTGGAAAGTAACTTGGACCCAGGTATTTCTTTTTTCATGGACTTCAACTGTATTCATACTCATCTTACATATCATTACTTATTTTATTTACCATTCTAAATCTTCTATATTAACTTCTCCCCATATTTCACTCTTTTTAATTCTATCTTAATTAATCATCTTAATTTGAGTCATTATATTTGTATCTTTTGTCCATTCTTTATTGTACCTTTGTCTCATTCCTTATTAAAAAAAAAGAAATTTCTCCTGAAATCACTAATCAGAGTATGATGCCTTTCTATCTCCCGACTAAATTAATCAAATTAATCTTTAGAATACCCAATCCGATTTTGCTTGGTACATTCTAACTGAATAATACATCCAAAATAATTAAATACATAGTTAAACAATAGATCTAAATATTAAAAACAAATACTATAATGAAAATTTTATAATAACATCAATCCCATAATCTTATTAAACTCTTTAATTAAAGCTCAATATTCTAAATCTCCCCTTATATTATATTTTAAAACCAATCATTATTAACATTTCAACATTTTAATCTCTTATCAACTCTTAAGCCATTTAAGTTTTCTATTTCTAATACAATACTACCATATCATCTTATGTACCTTGCAAAATCTCTTTGAAGAAATTATACTTATCCTTTATCCCTAAAAAAAATTCCTTTTTTCCCATTTAATTTCAAAACTTTGTAGCTTTTCTCCACCTTTTCCCTTTCTTTCTTCTCCCAACAAACCTTTCTACCCTCACTTCTTCTAGCCTCTGCCTTACTGGCTTCCCTTCTCTGTCGTATTCCTCTTCCCTTTTGTTTACCATCCTTATATTGATTTTGCACCTTGTTTTTCCCTTTCTTAAATGTTTTTTTAAATCTTAAGTCCTTTATTTCTCTTCTCTTCCCTCTTCCTTCCCTCTTGGTCGAGTTCTGAGATTTATTAAAGATGGTTTCCTCTCCTTCTTCTTCTTCTGCTGTCTTCATCTGCTGCAATGTTTGTTGATAGTTAATAAGCGCCATTTCTAAAAAAAGGAAGGCTTCTTTCAAACCAGCTTTACCATTTTTTTTTTGCTTGCTCATAATCTTTTCTCAGTTCCTCAATAGAAGGAGCCATTATAAATCTTTTCTTTTTTTTTCTCTTACAACAGTCAGAATATTCCAAAGGAAAAATAAGACAATCCCAAAGTTATCAGTCAGTCCAAACCAAGACAGAGTTCCCACTCTCTCCTCCTAGGGTAGTATCAATCAGAGAAAAAGAAAACCCAAATCTGTTTCTTAAAATCTTATTGCAATATATTTTAGTCTTTCAATCCTTAAGGCAGGGGTGGGCAAACTTTTTGGCTCGGGGGGCCGCATTCACTTTTAAAATTTGACAGACGGGCCGGGTCAGCACAAGATTTTTTGGGAATCGCCCCCCCTTCCCCCCTTCTTCTCCTCCTTCCCCTCCCCTCGGAGGCCCCCTGAGTCAGGAGTTGCTACTGCTGGCACGGCTCCACGCGGCTCCAGTCCCATGTTGCCTCGGGAAGGGAAAGGCAAAAAGGAAGAGCCGCGGCGGTGCTTTGCAACAGCAAAGCCGCGGCACCGGAGGTTCAGGCTCAGCGGCTCCTGGTTTTGCCTTTCCCTTCCCAAGGCAACGCGGGACTGGAGCCGCGTGGAGCTGCGCCGGCGGTAGCAACTCCTGACAGCCCCAGCCGGACACCTGAGCAGAGCCCGGGCAGAACTGCCTGTTGCTGCTGCGGGCGCTGCTGCGGGTGTCTGGCTGCCCAAGTAAAGAACCACACCAGCTCAGG
>NW_020720647.1:0-10853 GCF_900518725.1 Notechis scutatus
TTACAAGGATGTTTGGAGCAGCGTGTGAATGTGTGTTTTGTTGCTCACATTCGTAGTCATAGTAATTTGCCTGGAATTTTATCACAAGGTAATGCCAAAGCTGACAGTGCTGTAAATTCAGTCCTCACTGTCCAGCCATGGGACAGTCATAGTTATTTTCATCAAAACGCTAAAGCATTGGCACAGCAATTCAAACTTACTACTGCAGAAGCTGCTGCCATAATTCAACAATGTCCAACTTGTTCAAAGCAGGGCACGACTATCCCTATGGGAGTTAACCCCAGAGGGTTGAAACCCTCAATGATTTGGCAAATGGATGTTACTCAATATCCGTCATTTGCACCCTGGAAGTATATACATGTAACTGTGGATACTTACTCAGGATTTCTAATGGCTACCCCTCAAAGAGGTGAGGCAGTTAAACATGTCATCAATCATTGCATTAAGACTTTTTCAGTTGCTGGTACGCCTAAAACTTTAAAAACTGATAATGGTGCGGCTTATCGGAGCACCGTTTTTGATCAGTTTTGCAAACAATGGTCCGTGGAACATAAATTTGGAATTCCATACAATTCTACAGGGCAAGCTATTGTAGAACGTCATAATGCCACGCTCAAGACCATGTTAACTAAATTAAATAAAAAAGGAGGGAAGCTCTTGGGGCTTCCGGCGATTCAAGATCAATTAAATCTAGCTTTATATACTTTAAATTTTTTAAATTTGTCTGGTAACCCCCCTGCGAGTGCGGCCAGCAGGCATTTTTCTTCTCCTTCTACAGATGCGGTGAGACCTCGGGTGTTGGTGCGGTTCCTTCCGGATCCAGCATGGGTTCCTGCTGAGCTGATAACGTGGGGACGTGGTTATGCAGCAGTTGAACATCTTGGTCAAATTCGTTGGGTTCCTGGTCGGTGTGTTCGACCTGATCATTCGCAGGCACCTGTGAAGGAAGTTTCGAAGGAGCAAGATGGTGTACCTGTGGTTCCTGATTCTCTTGATGCCGATGGCTCGGACGCGGCGATGTGAAGACTGGGAAAAGATGACTGCTTATCTGAGATTACCAACTTGTATGCAGCAGGTTTCTTTGGGGAACCGGACTAAATTAATCTGCAAACAGCGGTATCCTTTGGTTTTTCCAGCATATTGGTCCTGGCACAAGGATCAAGTCATTCTTTACTCGGGACCTGATAAGGATATTATATCTTCAGCCTGTGCAACAACTTTGATCCTGTTTAATGTTTCTGTTTCAGACTATGGACAATATCAGTGTCAATTGGAGTTGCCTAAGTTACATTATACAGACTCTCTTTCCATTCGTCTTATGCCTCCACGAACTTCGATACGGAGGCAAAGAGATGTTATTATCTCAAAAACTAGAGACCTTGGTGATAATTTATGGAAAGAAAATTCCTATATCAAAGATGTCCGGATTGCGGCCAAGGGTTTAAATGTTACTAATTGTTGGCTTTGCATGCATGTGCCAGGAACTGGGGAGGGTGGTGTATTGTTGCATGCTATTCCTTTGGATGAGTCTAAAAGTCAGAATTTGAGCACATATAACAATTTTATTTATTGGAATCCTGATCCGACAAAGAAAAATCAGACTTTGTATATGGCTAAGGTAACCTTTACCACGACAGCTTCGGTTTGTTACTATCGCCCTCCAGTTGCAAACTCTATTGATTTAGGTAATAGTACCCTTTGTAAAACGGTAGTGCTTATGGAAGGAGGCTGTATGGAGTGTGCTGCTATTACTAAAGGGGAAGAGGCAAGGAACATTTCTGTTCCAGGCTGTGTCAATAATTCAAGAACATCCAGTTCGTTGTCTAAGGCTCTGTCCATCGCCGATGACTGCTGTGTTAATAGAACAACTACTAAAATGAAGGGAATTACACACGGGGCATATGTTCTTTGTAATTGGATGTGGTTGATGTGGAAGTGGGAAAGTCAGGCTGCGGCCAATACAAATCTGAGAAATGTGGTCTATTTTCCCCTTCCTGATGGTCTATGGCTGCTGTGTGGAGACACGGCTTATCAGCAATGGCCAAAAAATTGGACAGGGGTTTGTACAGTGGGTATGGTAGTTCCTGTTATCTATAAGCTGGATTCACTTCCTTCAGATACTCGGATCCGAAATCGTCGGGAATTGGATTCAGGTCTAACCATGGGAGGTAATCTATGGACACAAATTTCCCGAGGTCTTATCCCGCCTTTGGGAGTTGCTATGAACTATAGGGATATTCATATTTTAAATAATTTTACTGTTGCTATGTTTAATGATACTATAAAGAATATTAAGATGATTAATGTAGAAATGTCTGAAATTCGTAAAGTTACTTTGCAAAATCGATATGCTTTAGATATTATGTTAGCTGCCAAAGGAGGAGTTTGTGCTTTAATTCATTCGCATTGCTGTGTTTTTATACATAATTATGAGCCAAACATTACAAAGACTGTTCAGGACATGGAAGCTCGTATTGCTCAGCATCAATCTGGAGCCGATGGGTTTAATGCATCATTCTGGGACAGTCTGTGGTCCTGGCTTCCTGATGGGTCATGGTTTCGCTCCTTATTGCAAGGGGTTGTTATTATTATTGCTATATGTATCTTATTATGTTGTTTTATTCAATGTATTCCTAATCTATTACAAATGTGTACCTCAGTCTTCCGGCGTGTGGGACCAGGTCGTGAGGGAACTGTGTACTATGCCACTAAAACACCCCCTATCTTTGAATAAATAAAAAAGGAGGGAATGTGGTAATATATTTTATTGATCATTTTCTGTAAGTCCTTTGTACAACTATTAGCATAGATCTAGGGATATGCAGGCATTCTTGGTGGGGGTAGGAGTACCTTTGCAATGAATGTCTCATCCTGTTTTGATCTGCAAGTTTAGAAGGAACAGGAAAATAGGTAAAAGTTCAAGGTACACAGTTGTGCTTTCTCATGGGACTTTCCAGACTTTCCCATGGGACTTTCCGTGGCTGTATGATCTCATCCTAGTAAGGTAACATCTGGGACTTTCCAAGATTGTATGTTCTCATGCTGGTGAGGTAATTCTGTAGAGGTCATTGTTTTCTGAATGCATACTGTACTTTTGTTTTACTTTTTTCTCAATAAATACTGCTACCTGAGTTCACTCAGGGCTGGCATTTTCTCAGACATTTTCCCTGTGTCTCATTTCGAATGTCAGACCACCACAAATGGTGACCCCGACGTGATAGCTTGGAAGGCTATACGTTTCCCGCATCCTATACTCATCGTCGCGGACGTCGACTGGGCCCTCATCTTCTTCGCTGGACGAAGATAGATTCTTTTCGTGAGTATGGGGGGAGATCTCTCGAAGGCTCAGAAAGAGCACATCAGGGAATTGAGAGGGATCATTGGGAATAGTTTTGGGTTTGGAGTTGGCAGTAGGGGTTGTGCTGTAGGAAAGAAAGAAATTGAGGACTTATTACAGTATGTTTGGAAAAATATTAAGTCATATCCGGAGGGAGGTAGTATTAAAGTAGAGTCCTGGAAAAAGATAGGGAAATTTTTGCACGAGGAACCTCGTGCCCCTTCTTCAATTTTGTTAACCTGGAGGGTGATTATGGATGCGTTAGCTACTTATGAACAACCGCTCCTAGCACCCCCCGAAGAAGGTTTGCCGCCTTACCATGCGGTACGTTTGTTGCCGCTGACGGCACCTCCAGATAAATCTGGGGGACTGTCCGGCGCTAGAAATACTTTGTCAGAGGATAAGAGTTTACCTTTAAGGGTTCAGGTGAATGCAGTTACTGCAGCTATTCAAGAAGCAAAGAATAGAGGGGAATTATCAGGAGATGATTTGGTGGAGTTTGGAGTAGAAGTTCAACTTAAACCAGTAGAAATTGTCATGGACGCTGCGTTGAATCCGCAGCGGGAGTGGAAGCCTTTACCTCTCAGGGTTTTGAAGGAAGTTAAGCAAGCAGCAAAAGAATATGGTGTTACATCGCCATATACTCAAGCATTGTTAGAAGCAGTCGGTTATGGAAATAAAATGATTCCGGCTGACTGGAAAGCTCTGTTGAATATGATTTTAACTCCAGCTCAATATTTGATGTTAGATCAGAAATGGAGACAGCTGGCAGTCCAGAGGGGAACAGCAAATGTTACCCCAGATCAGCTTTACGGAACTGGTAATTTTACAACAGTGGAACAACAGAGAGATGGTATGCCTGAGGAAGGGTTCGTTCTTCTCCCACAATTAATTTTTCAAGCCGTAGGGGCTCTCCCTGACGGCGAAGGTGGTGAGAAGACCTTTACTAACATCAAACAAGGGAACAATGAACCCTATGAAAATTTCATTAGCAGACTGAAATTGGCTATTGAAAGACAAATTAATAATCAATTCGCCCAGAAAGAGTTGCTTTTGAAGTTAGCAGTAGAACAAGCTAACACAGATTGCAGAAAGATCTTAAATCCACTTGTAGCAAGTGGAGAGCGAGAAATCGCGGATTTGATTAATGCATGTAGGAAGGTTGGGAGTCAGTCTTTTAACATGGAAACTTTAGCTCTGGCTTTACAAGCAGGACATGCTCAAAAGGGGAATTGTTTCAATTGTGGGAAGCCTGGACATTTTAAAGCGCAATGTCGGGCTCCTGGAGGAGGTCAAAGTCAGCAAAATAAGAGATCAATGGGACAGGGTGTTCGTCCTAAATCAGTGTGCCTAAAATGTAAGAAAGGCTACCATTGGGCAAATCAGTGCAGACTTCATTCTGAGGGAAAAAACTAGGAAGCAGGGATCAGGGCATTCTCCCTACTCTAAAGAGTGAAGTAATGTCTGAAGGGTTGGAGCCACCAGAGAGAGGTAGGGATAAGATATGGTTGCCAGCTACTAAAGGTTCAGCAGGACTTGATCTTCCATTAGCCGAGGATTTGGAATTGGGGTATCCGCATGTGGTTTGTTTAGGGTCAACGGATTTCTATGGACCGTTGCCTCCGGCTTCTGTGGGTCTTCTTCTTCCTAGATCATCGGCTCATAGGCATCAATTGTTTGTGGTTCCTGGGGTTATTGATTCAGATTATGAGGGTCAGATCAAAATTCAGGTTCATTCACCTGTTCCTCAATCTTTGAAAAAAGGGGATTGTTTTGCACAGCTTATAGTTTTGCCATCTATGTCTTTGGGAGAGTCAGATAGAATTCGTCAGGGTGGATTTGGATCTACAGATATGTTTAATGAGTCTAGTGTGTTTTCCATCATGCAAAATGTCAAGGCTGATCAGAAACCAAAATTAACTCTTTTGGTTGAAGGTAGAAAGTTCATTGGGATGCTGGACACTGGAGCAGATGTCTCGGTGATTAGCGAAAGTGAGTGGCCTAGGGAGTGGCCGATGGATCCTACACCGTCCGTTCGAGGAGTCGGAGGACTTCAGGATGCACGGGTTAGTAGGAGGATTCTTTCTGTTAAAACAGAGCAGGGAGGTGCTATTGCACATTTCCAACCAATTGTTCTGCGCCTTCACGTTAACTTGTGGGGCAGAGATTTGATGCAACAGTTTGATACAAAGGTTGTCATTCATGATGACTGAACACCCACCTGTGGAGTTATTAAAATTACAACTACTCCAACAGGAGCCAGTGTGGATAGACCAATGGCCTTTGACTAGTGAGAAATTAGTTCATTTACATGAATTGGTTCAACAACAATTAGAAAAGGGACATATAGTGCCTACCACTAGTCCTTATAATTCTCCAGTTTTTGTTATCAAAAAGAAATCTGGAAAATACAGATTTTTACATGATTTGAGAGGCATAAATTCAATATTAAAGCCAATGGGTCCATTACAGTGTGGGACGCCTAATCCTAATTTAATACCTGATGGATGGAATATAAGAGTGTTAGATTTGCAAGATGCTTTCTTTTCCATTCCTTTGCACCCTGAAGATGTAGATTTGTTTGCTTTTACTATTTTGAGTATAAATCAGGGGCAGCCCGCTAAGCGATACGCATGGACTGTCCTTCCGCAGGGAATGTTAAATAGTCCTACCATGTGTCAAATGTTTGTGGATTGGGCTTTACAACCTTTCCGGAGTAAATTCCCGGATTGGAAGGTTTATCATTATATGGATGATATTTTGATAGCTGCTAATATTTCTGATGCTGCCATGAATTCTGCTGTTATTCTTTTAACTACTATACTAAAGGAGAAAGGCCTAATAGTTAGTCCTGAAAAATTGCAAAAAGAATATCCTTTTGCCTATTTAGGTCATAAATTATTCTTGAGTCACATTACACCCCTGAAATTGGAATTTGTTCTTCCTAATCCTTTAACCTTAGTGGGTTTACAACAATTTTTGGGTCATATAAATTGGATCAGGCCGTATTTGGGTTTAACTACCTTTCAATTAAGTCCTTTGTTTCAAGCTTTGGCTAGTGTCAAGCAAGCATCTGACATAATAACTCTGAATGAAGAACAAAAGGGGATTTTGTCATTGATTGAACAAGTTTTAAGCCATAGATGGACAGATAGATGCTTGCTAGATTGTCCATTATCAGTGATTTTAATCTCAGAACGAAGGGCTACTGCATTGATAGTTCAGGTAAAAGAAAAAACTGCTTTAAGGATTCTGGAATGGATTCATTTGTCTCATACACCATCGAAATCCATAAATTGTATCACAGAACAGCTTGCTGATATTTTTAATCGTGCTCGTCAGCGCTGCAAGGCTATTGCTGGTATGGAACCAGTAACATGTTATGTTCCTTTTGCTTTAGCTACCTGGGAACAGATGAATTGCAATAGTGAGTTTTTGCAGGTTTTGGTACATTCCTGGCCAGGGAGGTTTTCTTGTCATCCTCCAGCCGATCCTAGGCTATCTTTGTATAAACCAGTTAGAATAAATTTAGCAAATCTTTTTGTAACTCAGCCTATATCAGATGCTCCTACAGTTTTTACCGATGGAGGGAAAGTTTTTGGAGCTTGTGTTTGGAAAGATAAATCTGGAATTTGGCATACAAAAGTGACATCAGAGCAGAAGTCTGCCCAGCAGGCAGAACTTGCTGCTGTAGTTTTGGCTTTTCAAAATTTTCACAATCAGGATTTTAATTTAATAGTGGATTCATTGTATGTGTATAATTTGTTACCCTTTGTAGCAGGTTCTTATTTGTCTCCTGGAATATCACCTGATATTTTAAGATTGCTTTTGCTGTTACAAGGATGTTTGGAGCAGCGTGTGAATGTGTGTTTTGTTGCTCAAATGCCACGCTCAAGACCATGTTGACTAAATTAAATAAAAAAGGAGGGAAGCTCCTGGGGCTTCCAGCGATTCAAGATCAATTAAATCTAGCTTTATATACTTTAAATTTTTTAAATTTGTCTGGTAACCCCCCTGCGAGCGCGGCCAGCAGGCATTTTTCTTCTCCTTCTACAGATGCGGTGAGACCTCGGGTGTTGGTGCGGTTCCTTCCAGATCCAGCATGGGTTCCTGCTGAGCTGATAACGTGGGGACGTGGTTATGCAGCAGTTGAACATCTTGGTCAAATTCGTTGGGTTCCTGGTCGGTGTGTTCGGCCTGATCATTCGCAGGCACCTGTGAAGGAAGTTTCGGAGGAGCAGGATGGCGCATCTGTGGTTCCTGATCCTGCTGATTCTGCCTAATCTGTCCTGGGCTGCTCGGGTGCGGAGAGAGCAGCGACAGCATGTTCAGCGTGCCGGAGATTTGGGCGATGATTTGTGGACAGATAATAATTACATTAAAGATTTGCGCACAACTGCCAAAAACTTGAACATCACCAATTGTTGGTTGTGTATGCACCTTCCTGGGAGAGTGGGAGAAGGACTGACTCTACATGGAGTTCCATTTAATCGGTCTACCTTGCAGACCGGAAAGCATAACATTTCATATGCCATGAACTTCACGGTCAAGGTGAAGACTGCACTGCAGTCTCCAGCACATTTATGTTTCCAAAACATTACAAACTCACAATTCTTGGGGAATCATAGTGTCTGCAATTACACTATTAAGTGGACAAATGGTTCAGAGAACAACATAACTTGGGTAAATGGGAAAAATGAGTCTGACGCATTTGGCCAGTATCAATATCTAGACATGAAACAGCTGATGCAAGCGGCAAGTCAACAAGGTTATGTACAGCTGGAAGGGTTTTGGTTTTTATGTGGACTGTGGGCATATCAACAAATCCCTGCAAATTGGTCAGGGACATGTACTTTGGGGTTTGTCATTCCGGTTATCTATAAGTTAGATACATTACCTCCTGAGGTTCGGATCCGAAATCGTCGGGAATTGGATTCGGGTCTAACCATGGGAGGTAATCTGTGGACACAAATTTCTCGAGGTCTTATCCCGCCTTTGGGAATTGCTATGAACTATAGAGATATTCATATTTTAAATAATTTTACTGTTGCTATGTTTAATGATACTATAAAGAATATTAAGATGATTAATGTAGAAATGTCTGAAATTCGTACAGTTACTTTGCAAAATCGATATGCTTTAGATATTATGTTAGCTGCTCAAGGAGGAGTTTGTGCTTTAATTCATTCACATTGTTGTGTTTTTATACATAATTATGAGCCAAACATTACAAAGACTGTTCAGGATATGGAAGATCGTATTGCTCAGCATCAATCTGGAGCCGATGGGTTTAATGCATCATTCTGGGACAGTCTATGGTCCTGGCTTCCTGATGGATCATGGTTTCGCTCCTTATTGCAAGGGGTTGTTATTATTATTGCTATATGTATCTTATTATGTTGTTTTATTCAATGTATTCCTAATCTATTACAAATGTGTACCTCAGTCTTCCGGCGTGTGGGATCAGGTCATGAGGGAACTGTGTACTATGCCACTAAAACACCCCCTATCTTTGAATAAATAAAAAAGGAGGGAATGTGGTAATATAACCTATTGATCATTTTATCATTTTCTGTAAGGCCTTTGTATAACTAGCAGTAAGTCTAGGAAGATGTGGGCATTCTTGGTGGGGGTAGGAGTATCTTTGCTCAGAGTGCCTCATTCTGTTTTGATTCTGCCAGTTTAGAAGGAATAGGAAAATGGGTGAAAGTTCAAGGTACAAGATACACAGTTGTGCTTTCTCATGGGACTTTCCAAACTTTCCCATGAGACTTTCTGTGGCTGTATGATCTCATCCTAGCAAGGTAACATCTGGGACTTTCCAAGATTGTGTGTTCTCATGCTGGTGAAGTAATCTCCTGTTGAGGTCATTGTTTTCTGAATATGCATACTGTATTTTTGCTTGTGTTTTTTCTCAATAAATACTGCTACCTGAGTTCTCTCAGGGTTGGCATTTTTCTCAGAGACAGTTCCCTGTGTCTCATTTCAATGTCAAACCACCATACTGCCATTTGTCAGAAATGATGTAGGGTCTCCCGATTGGGCGGGGGGGTTGGACTAGATGACCTACAAGGTCCCTTCCAAGTCTGATTATCTGTTAGTATTGTTATTTGTCAAGTATTCATTAAAGGCTAAAGCCCAGAGCTTTAGTTTTGTCACTCCAGATCTTCATATTGCTTCCTGAAAGTGTCATTTCATGCACAAAGGGAAGCTAGATACAAAAGCCACAAAAACAGTTCCTCTGTAATTGTCTTATATTCTCCTTTGGCACTTCTTTGAGAGTCTAGCATGACTATCCAGATGCTTTTTCAACTGCTGATGTATTTGAGGACTTTGTAATGTTGATGTTATATGCTACAGTATAAGATCAGCTATAGGCTTATTGTGATATGTTCTTTCAAGTTTTTGTTATCCATTCTTTCTTCATCCATGTTGCCAAAGTTTGCTGTTTCCCTCCCCCATTTCAGTAACACTTGGAATTTATGCATGCATAATTTGCATATTTCACACCTACCTGAAATGACAATGTATTTTGCATATGCTTATTTTGCATATTTTACATGTTCTGTGCATGTGTAAAATGGTGAGTAACATTATACACACACATAGAAACGTAGGCAGAATCTGTTCATTGGATCCAAACTCCAGAGCTGTATATCAAGGTTTTATTAAGCAGGCATTTCTAGACTTGAATTAGCTTCCTTTGACTCTTGCTATCACCATGTTGGCATTCTGTTGGATGTGGTGATATCTTTCCTGATTTTATTTTTCTTACCTTAGGATATAGCTGAACCATTTCTATACTTTAAAATAAATCAAAGAAGTTTTGGAAAGTTTTGACCCCTCTTGGCTTTTCTTTTTCAATTTTATTTATCGCTAATTTTCCTTTTCTGAAATTTCCAATTTAGCAATGGGAAAACATTTCTTAACATAGCATACCTGCCTCGTTTCAGCTAAGCATGGTAAATCCTTTGGAACAAAGGAATCAGGCACTAATTTATTTCTGTTCCTGCATAATAATGAGAAGTCAGCAAGATTAATGTGTTGTTACTGTTTATTCAGTGCCGCATTGCTTGTGACTAAGTACAATGGATGAGACCTTCTTTCTGCCTCATTAAATAAGTTAATCATGTAAATCAGAAGGGAAAAAACATACATTGGATAGCGTGAGTGTACACTAAATATTAGATATGCATTTTGCACCAACATATAAAAACAATATCAAAAACAGGACTTTCAATCTGCAAAATACTAGCTCAAAACCTAAATAAAAATTTAGGTTCAAAACATTAAACTTGCATGCTTTATCAGCTGAAAAGCTTTTTTTTAAAACATAGGCAGATTGTTTTTCTTCTTGAAGATGGTAATTGTTAAGACCAATAGTCAATCAAGTTATCATGGATAAAGTGTTTTAAACAAATTGAAACCACTTTTTTTCCCCACACAACTCCCAAAGTATAAATAGAAAGTACCACCTCATTTGTCTTTGGAAACATTGCAAGAAAATAATCACACT
>NW_020720649.1:0-10848 GCF_900518725.1 Notechis scutatus
GTTTGCATTTAAGGCCGGCAGTAGTTGGAATTGAGGTAGTTGGGGGCATGCGTGCCTAGTCTTGGGTGATGGTGGATGGGTTGAGGTAGGGTTGTGGTTGAGGGTAAAAGCTGAGTATTGGGTTGCGTGGCTTACTTTTGATACAGTCAGTATGGTAGTCAATGTACAGGTCCTTCTCTCCATTGTCTAGACGGTTTTTGAGTTCGATGCGGAGTACACGGGAGTGGGCACGTTGCTGTATGGTTAGGTCAGGACGGCAACGGAGGTTCTTATGGTTGGTGTTGGTTTTGGCGAGTGAGTTTATAGTATAAATGAATTTACGTTTGCTTGATTCATTTTTGCAAATGACCCTGCACAAGCGTGGGGCCACAGAGCCGTCTCTATTTTTGAGCTCTCGGTCAATGCGGGAAATGTCAAGTATTTCATCAGCGGAGATGGTTGATGCTTGATAATTTCTGATGATGTTTCGGACAGTTGTGATGTCATCATTGACATTGATGTCTTCTAGACCAAATAAGATGGCGTTTGGACGTTTCCGTTCACGCTCAACGGCTTCTCTGATGAGGATTGGGATATCAATATTTGTCTGGGTTGTGTTTATTTGTGGATTGGGTTTTGGATTGGATTGTGGTTGATTGGTAGAGATGTGGTTTGTAGCTATTGGATGTTCAGGTTTTTGCGTTGTGTCTTTTTTTTCAAGAGTGGATATTCTTTCTTTTACGGCATCCAGGGATGCTACTATGATGTTGAGGGATGTTTTAATGGTTTCGATGGTAGGGGATGTTTCAATGGTTTCGATGGTATCAACTCTTTCAGACAGATCCAGTTTGAGTCTGCATGATTTGCAGAAATATGGAAACTCATTGGATGATTTTAGGTATTGAATCATCTGCTCAGGTAATCCCAAGCAGTCATGATGAGTGTATTTTTTACACAGAGAACATTTGATGGAGTTTTCATTATCCTTTAGATTTTTGTAGCATTTAAGGCATGTGCAGGAGTCTTGTGGTTCATTGGTGGGGATCATCTTCTCTTTAGGTTGTGGTTTGACGTAGGATTTTCTTTTTGGCATGGTAGGATTGTTAAAATAGTACGTTGATTGAATTAATTAAAGGAACAATTTTGGGTAATCTATATAGCCAATATTACATCAAACAATCAATTGCAGTAATCTCTCAAGTCAGATAATATTCCTGAGCAACAATCAGCCTGAACAATTAATTACTCTAATCACTAATCAATTAATTACACTAATCATTAATCACACTGTTCATTTAAATTCACTAGATCAATGATTTTGCTATTCAATTAAATTACATGAATTTTGATCTTTTAAACTAGTCAGTAATCACACTATTTGCACTAAACACTCTAATCACACTAATCAATTAAAAACAATAAATCAGTTAAACCATTAATAAAATATTTTATAGAAATTGATTATCTAATCATTGATATAGGTGATGAGGTAGAAAAGTTGTAAGATTTGAGGTAATGAGGTAGTATTAAGAGTCTGCAAGGAACGGGTTAATTGTTTAACTGGCAGCTGAATGGGAGGAATTTATCGCTGTTTGAAAAGCAGATCGCTATTACTCTGTAAACAGGAAGTTGTAACACAATGATCCAAGGGTTTTTATCTGAGTGAAGGAAAGATTGAACAGCTCACAGGAAACTATTTGTTTTTGTTTTCCCTTGATGAATGAGATGGCCCTCGCCCGCTTGCCTTTGCGCCTCCGGGCTGTCTGTTTGCGCTCTTTCGCGGGTCGTGAGAACGCTCGCTCCGTGCCCGAACGAATCTTTGTATCTTTGTCTTCTCTTACTTTTCCCTTCTCTCGTGACGATCGAGGATGCTTTATCCGCCGTCCCGTTTATCTCTAATATACTTCTTATTATTATTCTTATTATTATGAAGCACACCCTGAGAAGCAAATGGCCTTGATGTTTCTAGATGCTCAAAAAGCCTTTGACAATGTGAGTTGCTGATTTATTTTATTGCAACTGATACAAATGGGCTTTGGTAAGAAATTTATCCAAGCCATTGAAACAATATATCATGAACAAACTGCAAAGGTGATGGTGAATGGAGAATTAACAGAATCCATAGATATAAGAAAAGGGACAAGGCAAGGCTGTCCATTATCATCTCTGCTGTATGTGTTAAAAGGAATATCAGAGAAGAAGAAGAAATAAAAGGAATGAAAATTAAAAAGGAGGTGTATAAATTGCAAGCTTTTGCAGATGGCCTGGTATTTATATTAGAAGACCCAATGGAAACAACACCCAAATTAATAGAAAAATAGAAGAATATGGAAAAGTAGCAGGTTTGAGAATAAATAAAGATAAAACAAAGATATTAACAAAGAATATGTTAACAAGACAAAAGAAAGAGTTGGAAGAAACTTTAAAAATACAGGTCATGAACAAGGTTAAATACTTAGGGATTTACATTACACCAAGATGCAGTACCCTGAAGGGAGATAACTATGTTAAACTGAAACAGCAGGTTGCGACAGACTTGATGAAATGGGAAAAATTGCAACTATCATTGATTGGGAGAATGTCCACAATTAAGATGAATATATTGCCTAGAGTTTTATATTTATTCCAGACAATTCCTATTCAATTAGGGAAAGAGTTTTTTGAAGATTTAAATAGAATTGTGTTGAAATATATTTGGCAGGGTAAAAAAGCAAGAATAAAATTAAAGCTGTTACAAGATGCAAGAATAAGAGGAGGATTTGCCTTGCCCAATTGGGAGCTGTATTACCAGGTGGCAAGTTTGATGTGGGTAAAGGAATGGATAACACTAAGGAACAGTAGATTATTGACTTTAGAAGGTCATGACTTGCTGCTGGGATGGCATGCCTTTCTCTGGTATAAGGGAACTAAAACACAGGGGTATTTTAGAAGACATTATATTCATGAGGTACTGTTTTTGAGTTGGGAGAAGATTAAAAGACAATATTACTTAAAAATTCCAACATGGATATCAACTATTGAAGTTTTTTTCTTATCCAATAATATATAAAAAGGAACAAACAGATATGGGGAGTTATTGAATGAAAAAGGTGAGCTCTGCAAATGTTGCAAGAACAAGGTGTAAAAATGAATTGGTTTTCTTATTTGCAAATACAATCTAGGTTTGATAAAGACTCCAAAGCAGAAGGTATTTATGATAAATTGACTGACTTAGATAAAATTTTGATGGGTACTGATGAAAAGTTAATTTAAAAACTTTATGGACATCTATTAGAATTTAAATTGGAGGAGGAGCAAGTTAAAGAAACGATGATTGCTTGGGGGGAAAATTTTGGATATGGGATTGATTTGGAAAAATGGCAAAAATTGTGGTCTCCAAATTATAAAATGACAATGTCAACTGCATATAAAGAAAATTTGTATAAGATGTTTTACAGGTGGCACCTACCCCCGACGAGACTTGCGAGAAGGTTTAAGAATAAATCAGATAAATGCTGGAAATGTTATCAGATACCTGGTTCATATTACCATATGTGGTGGACATGTTCAGACGCAAAGAAATATTGGACTAAAATCCACACGGTTGGAAAAAATGATAAAACAACATAGACTTTAAACCAGATCTTTTTATTGAGAGTCATACTGGACATATACAATAAAGAACTGAAATATTTGATTGTAAATGTTTTAACAGAGACTAGAATTGTATTTGCAAAGAACTGGAAAAAGGACAAAATACCAATGCAGGAGGAAGTTATCAAAAAAATTATGGACTGTGCTGAAATGAGTAAACTGACATTTCAAATTAGAGAAGAAGAAGATAAGCAATTTTATATGATATGGGATTTGTTTTATCAATGGTTGGATAAAAAGGCATGGTAATATAATAGACCAGATAATTTTGTGATGGAAATCTAATAGATTGATATAAAACATAATATAGATATATATAACCACTGGTTGAAAGTATAACATAAATTTTAAGATAAAACTTGGAACATCTCGTATAAAATGATGGAATAAATAGTTTAGTCATGGATGATTAATAACTGATAAATAAATAAACATATGTTAGTTTGACAATGTGAAGACTGATATAAATTGTGAGTAAATGACTACAAAAGGATAGCACAAAAGATACATAACCAGCTGACACACTTTATGTATATAAAATGGAAGAGGATTTTATGTTTTTTTGTTTTTGTATGTGTATGTTTGTGTTTAAAAATAAAAAAAAACTTTATTTTAAAAAAAACCCGACCAACCACCCTCCCAAAGCTCTTCTGTAATACTTCAATGAAAACTTGATCATTGTCAGAGATATGGTCAGACATTACGTTTCATTTGAAGGATGTGTTCAGTTATTCCATTCTTGGGTATTATCCTCCACCACATATCTAACAGGAGGAAGAATTCCATGATTAAGTGCTTCTCTGGACACATAAAATTGCTTACAGATATAAGAACGGGTGAGATTTAATTTTTTATATATACTTACTGGCAATGGATATATTACACACACATCCGTCACCAACCATAAGACAGGGAAGCTTTCTGGTTAAAGCAAGTGAGGATAATTCCTGTCATTTCAATTGTGTGTATAGTTTAAATAACAGCTCTCCCTGTGATTTTTTTTCTTTTTGTCTATTTAAACTGAACACCTGACAGTCTATGAAGGAGGCATTTTGAAGGTTGGCAGAAAGGTTGATGAAATAGTTCAAAGGAATTCAAGAGAGGAAAAAACAGTGTCAGCATTTTTTAAAACTAAAAGTAGTGCTTCTACTTTTAATTGAATGAAAGAGTTTTGGACCAGGGTGTCATCTTTAGGTCTTGGGCCTCTTTAGAGATAAGATCTTACCCTTAAAGAAAAGTATTTGATAACCAAGCAATTTTTAATCATTACTTACAATTGTTTCAGGTTTGACCGTACCATAGCTGCTATATAAATATTGACTGATACTGAACTGTACTGCAGTATTTATTTTACAGGTGTTCCTTTCTCATGAAATATTCTAGTCTGAATAAAGTTCAGTAATCTTTTAAAGCAATATCTAGTCATCACTATTAGCTATTAACCTGGTAAAGGGGCAGTTTTATACTCAACAGGATAGCTGATCCATCTAATTATTCATTCTATGCTGTGACTAGCAGCAGTATAACTGACTTTTCTGTACTAATACATAGAGTCACTTCACCAGTAATACCTCCCAGTAAAGGCAATTTAATATAGACCATTATGCATTGTTTATTTGGTGAAGGATACACCTTACACTTTTCATTCCTGAATCAGCAAAGAGAAACTGTATTTTTAAGATACAGCTTCCCCTTCAACAAGTCATACAATTATAGGGTTAACAGAGTCCAACCCTTGGCAACCCAGCCTCTGAAACACAGTGTCCACAATTCTAGAATTGTACAGCTCTTACTGTCAGGATTTTCCCCTTATATTTAAAGGAAATATAGGTAGCTTTTATTCTTAGCTGCACTACCCCTAAAGCTTTCAGAACATTTTATCTCTTCAATGAATTTGTAGGCCTAGAAGCCGATTTCATGCAATGGTAAGTAGATTGTTCACAAAACAAACCTGTAACTGAGAAGAGATTTTCAGCTGGATTTTCAATATTTCTGACTCAATGCATTAGGCAAACAGAGGTGTGTTTTACATTCTACCACCCTTGATTGTCTAACCATACTTCACTGAATAAACTACCAATGGCTGGAATTGCAGAGGCATGTGTAACCATAAACCGTGGTCTATAAAGGACTATGGCTGGCTACATACACATTGTACTAAACCCAATCAAGCAAATCACATTATGGCTTAGTGTGGAGGATGAATCCCTTACTTCCTAGAACCTTAAAATGTCTTCAGTGCGCTACTTCATCACTGTAAAAGTAATAAAAGGCCTATCTTCATTACTGTTATTTGACACACATTGATTGAATGACTCTAGATATAAGTAGGATAAGTTTAAGGTTTATATGTATGATTTAGGGATCACAGAGTGCCTTAGCTTTAGATGGAAATGCTGCGTGGTTTGAATAGTTAATTACGGAAGACTTCAGATTTCAAACCTTACTTTTAACCAAGTGTACTTAATTAGAGTGTATTTCTTCTACTTAGAGAATTGCAGTTCCTAACATTGTTGAATTTGTGGCGGGTGGGAGGGAGAAATGTAGGATAGTTTCTGTGGCTAAGTCATTGGTTGGTAATATTCTATTCTGCCTTTTAGATATCTAAAGTTTGTTCATTTCCTCTATATGAGTTTTCCTTTCCATACAGTTAATTCAGTTTCTGGTGATGACGGAAATCTTGAGATCGGAATCAGACCACCCCAAAAAGTTGAGGAAGGACAAATAAGTGAGCAGGGCTTGAAGGAATCTTATAAGAGTGTGTGAGTTTATGAGTTTCAGTATTTCAGTTTAGAATAATTTACCACACTTTATTATCTGATCCTTTCTTTTTTCAACTGGAGCTGCTGAGAATTGAACAAAGGACTGTACATAGGGAAGCACAAAAATATCAAAATGGTTCAACCTACTTCAAAGATATTGCAAAACTTCAAGATTTTTAGAAATATTTAAAAGCAAAAATCCAGTAGAAAGGGCAATTAGACTAATCTGACTGAGACTGACAATCCATTGGCCATAAAGTGAGGGTTTAAAGTTTAAAGTGATAAAGGAGAATACTTTGGAAAGGAGTATGTCTAAGTTAAGGACAGATTCAGCTTCTGTGAACTATCCCAGAACTGTGGTCCTCTCTTTTTTGCAACCAACAACACAATCCAACTCTTATTGTCACATAACCAGTGCAGAATTGTGCCTGCAGGCACAATTAGAGGGACAAGCCAGATAGTCCCATGTGCCAAAGAAAAATTACATATATGCATATACATTTATGGTTAACACTAGCGTAGTTACATTTCCACAGCCTTCCAATACCTCAGATCTTCCTTTGCATAAAAACATCCATTTTCTACATTGCTTTTATCTCATATTTTTTACAACATTTATGATGGCATTTTTTGACACACTAAGTTTGACATTGTGTAAGATGCAACATTGCATCCCAGAGGCCAGTGACTATTGCACAAACTTGCCCTGTAGTTCTAAGCCATACATTTTAAATCTTCGTCAGCTTGCAAAATGTTCCATCAATAAAATAAAAATACCAAAGATGCCATATATATTATTCAGTGCTCCCCACCCAAGATAACGAACTCTCAAAAATGTGAAAAATCAGTGTTGCTAATTTGTTTGACTTTGTTTTGCTTTGGGTTTTATGTTGACAAGTTGCTGTAAGAACTGTTCACCTACTTCCTCTATATGGAAGAGTGGTGTCCAGGAAAATTTATGGTCAAGTCCATTCTCAGCCATAGAGACTATGAGATTAATTATTCACTCTTACCCCAACCTTCTACTGGGGAAAAACGGAGAAAGTTGTGTTATTTACGCCACTTTGAATTTCCTAGAGGAAGCAGAACAGATATAGCTCATAAATATATAAATAACATGGCTAGCTTGAGCCTGGATTAGAGTGGTAGGATTTCAAACGTAGGTGAGAATTGAGCAGGATTAATGACAGCATAATAACACAGCTTTTCTGTGTGAATCTTTTATCATACCAATAAAAAACCCACAATCATGTTAAAAATGCTACTGAACAGCTCTGGAGACTGGCAGAGTTATTGTCTTATTTGCAATAGCTAAAATATATTTACCACACCCAATTTTGCTCATTCAAGTTCTGTTTTACCAAACATTTGTTCTCTCCCTCTCCCTCTCCCTCCCTCCCTCCCTCCCTCCCTCCCTCCGTCTCTCCCTTTATCTCTCTCTCTCTCTCTCCCTCTCACAATATATATTGATACAGTATATTAATAAAATAATGCTACTTTAACTTTTCCCTACAACAGGGAGAATTGTCCACCCCTATTCTAGGTCCAGAAGATAAAATGGTTTCTTAATAAAACATGATTATGCTTTTACACTGCAGCTCTACTATTGAAAACATCTATTTATGGGCCTTTTAGATGAATGAACACACTAGATCAACATTTGATGTGATGTGTATTAAAACTTATGGGTGATCCTTTTCCTGCTTCTCACAACCTCCTGGGTTGTGAGAAGTGACATTCCCAAATGTTTTTGGAGTGTATATACATTATTTTTTTCTCTTTTCAAGACTCCATGATGTTTTTAGTGCATGACTTAACATGCATAAAATATTCCACTGATGTGTTATGAGGTTGTTGCTTTAAGGGATGTTACAAAATGCTTTGTGTTCTAGAGCCCCCCAGTAATGTTCAGCTAAAGACAAATATTTGGATGATGTTTTCTTGGTTGTGTTTTAAAGTCTGAAGGAATAATGGGATTCTTTAAAAAGCCACTGATTTTGTTTGTTATATGAAAATACAGGAACTGTACCATCACAAAGACATATTCATGTCTATCACAGCAACACATAATGATTTGAATTATAATCTGAATAATAGATGCTTATAAGAATATTTTATGCTAGTGATTTCTGAAGGACATATTTTACAACCCTTGTATAGCCAACCATCTTTGGAAGCATGTATTTTAATCCATTAATAACTTTTATCCTGTTTCATCCAGTTTGCTCTTCAAAACTCAGCTTCATCGTTTGTGTTTGAAGGAGATTGGGGTGTGTGTGTGAGTTGAACTCCATTGTGTTACTGTAAAAATGTATAAGAGCAGCACAGTTGGTATACATTTATCTGTCTATTTGTTTGACTTCTATACCTCTAAATCAATACAACCTCCCATCAGGTTACAATACAGTCAACAGACAACATCTATAAACTGTTAAAATTCCATGTTAAGTTTATATTAAATTAAAACAGCCACTAATCAAATTACAAAAATATGAGAATAATAATGATATGTGAACACTGAAATTATAACCACGCCAAGTACAAGCGGTCCTTGAGTTACGACCGCTATGGAGCCGGCCCATTATGGTCATAAGCTGTTAATGGCTGTAAAACATTTAAGCAGTGGTGGGATTCAAATTTTTTTACTACTGGTTCTGTGGGCGTGACTTGATGGGCATGGCAGGGGAAGGATACTGCAAGATCCCCATTCCCTCCCCACCCCACTAACCTGCTTTCCAGCTCTGTTCTCCTGTGCAGGGCAACCAAAGAAGACCCAGCCAATCAGCTGGGACTCGGGAAGCAGAGAATAGATGGGGGCGGGGCCAGTCAGAGGTGGAATTTGCCGGTTCTCCAAACTACTCAAAATTTCCGCTACCGGTTCTCCAGGACTGGTCAGAACCTGCTGAATACAACCTCTACATTTGTGGCATTTTTAGCAAATCCCGAAAACAAATGTAAGTAAATTCAAGATAAAGTAATGATGGCTATGATGGGTGGAAACTAAATCAAGAACAGAAGCAACCTAGAACTAAGGAGAAATTTCCTGACAGAACAATTAATCAGTGGAACAACTTTCCTCCAGAAATTGTGGGTGCCCCAACACTGGAAGTTTTTAAGAAGAGATTGGATAAACTTTTGTCTGAAATGCTATAGGGTTTCCTGCCTAAGCAGAGGGTCCGACTAGGAGACCTCCAAGGTCCCTTCCAACTCTGCTATTCTATTCTAAATGTTCTTTGGAATAGTTCTATTTTAAGTCATTTCTGGAAGATTAGAAGGGATGGAGGAAGACTGGACTCTAAGTGGAGGCTCTTCCACAAGGCCTCAACAACTGAGAAATAATATTTTTCTTCCTTTTCCTTCAAGGTGTGTTCATGAATATTGTTTATTTCCGAGTAAGTCTACTGCTGTAGTTGCCATTTAGCAACTCTAAGACTGGAGTGAAAATGTCTGGTCCTAGAAACCGAAGGACTTCTGTTGGAAAAGAGATTGGGGCAGCATGACCTAGTTGGTTTGCTTTTGCTGTAGTGTTATTCTGAGAACAAGCCGACTACATAGCATTATGTACTGCTCAGTCCTGCTTGTTCACCATTCTGTGATTAAACCATTACGTTGAGCGCTCTGTTTAGCTGCCTACAGAGCTGGCAAGCATAAACAAAGTATATCACAGTATAAGTATTTGGGATTACCATTAACATAAACATAAAATTGGCTGGATGTCTCTGGGATGTTAACAATCTGAATTTCATCCAGTCATCCAGTTTAGAGGAAATGAAGGCTAGGAAGCAATGGCTACCACTTTGAATGGATACAACCTATCAATTTTTTGAAACAAGCCAAGTGTAGAGTTGGTTTAACAACTTTGTAAAACCTAAGTCTGAAAAAAATAGCCATTTTTAAAAGCTAGTTTTTTTTCCAACGAAACAAAACAAAATAAAATCCTCAGCATACATCAGATGTTATGACATGCCATTAAATAAACCTACAATACATTTCAAAGGGCTCATAACAATCATACAGTTAAGATGTGCGAAATGCCAGTCATAACTTGTCCTCCCATGTCTTTAAATGATTTTTTCTGTAACTTCCTGTTCGGTCTTGCCCCATGGGTTTCCACAAAATGATTCTTACACTTGTCTTCTTTGCTGCTATTTTGTTATCTATCCCATGTGAACATCTGTTCATTTTATCTCACAATTGTTTATTTCAGAGTTCTATCTGGACTATTCTGTTAGTTATATCAAAATATCTTAGGAAAGAAATGACACTTCTGTCTCTTAGTTCTTTAATACCGCAGTAGTAGCTGAACAAACAATTTAATGAGTATGTGGAGAAGAATATTCTCTCCCCTTCCTCTTCCTCTTCCTCTCCGCTGGTAATTCAAATACTTTGGCTCACACCTTCAAAAACAGGATTAAACAATTCTGTGGGTTCCAATGGGATTTGTGCCTAGATAACATGTTCTGAATTTCAGAAA
>NW_020720650.1:0-10848 GCF_900518725.1 Notechis scutatus
TTGACTAAATTGATGAATAGTTTAATGAACTGAGAATTGAATAATAAATGTATTTACCTTGCTTGCAAACGCTATTTTGCTGTAATTGTAGGCTTATCTCTACATTTCTCCCTAGACTGGCAGCCTTGGAGTAATATAATTCAGTGTTGGTAGATATTTGGAATTATTCTCCAGTTTTGTTCATTCCTGAAATTATGTGTAATATCATACAGTTGGTATATCTTTTTTTAAAAAAAATAGAAGCTCTTCACATAAATGACCCATGAATACCCTATATAGTAATTAAAATACTTTGAATGTTAATGCAGGATTGCCTAGTTGTTTGGTGTTTTTTTTTTCAAATTCCTTGAAGACTAAACTCTCTTATGAAACATAGCTGTGATAAGAATAAGCAACAAGTTTAGACAAAGGAAAAGAGGATATTATTAATAAAGTTCTAGTTTTTCAAATCTGAACCCTGGGATATTGCACTTGGATCTTAGAAGTTCTTAAAACAGTTTAAATTCATATTCATGTCTAATAAAGGCTGTTTTTTAAGATTAAAATATTAGAAAATTTGCTCAAAATGTTTGATCAAATCAGTCTAGTCTTAACATTACTTAGATGCAACTTAGGAGCTCAGATGAAGAAAATTAATGGCCTATTTATTCAACTATATTTCCTTAGTGCTTTATTTAAGGTGATTCACAAGGTACTGTACTATATTACAGTAATCACTTATAGCCTTTGTTGAGTTTTTCTGCACTTAGTTTCAGGGATGAGTCAATTCTAACTAAACGAGAAAGGAAGTATAGTAATACTTAATGGTCCAAATTTCTATAATTGCTTCTTGTAATGGAATTGCTCTCATTCAATCAGCTTTTTTGCTGCTGTAGTAATTTGTCTGAGATGCAATGACCAGAGTTATTACACAGTGGCTGGGTTTATGCATTGTGCTAAATTGTAAAGTATGGTTTTTAATGCACACATCTAGGTTATGGCTTAGCCTAATTATGGGAGTGTAACCAGTACTCCAAGAGTATCACACTGTTAGATTTATATGACATTTTTATATTATGACTGATACCACTCTACTTTCTAAAGTTCTGTAAGATTAAATTCACTTATTTTACATGAGCTACATAACATTTGATGTTTTGTGAACATACTACAACTCTACAACTCTCAAGATATTTTCCTTGATTAGTCATTATTCATTCAGATCCTATTGAAGTATACTTGGAGTTCTGATTTCTTCCTGTTCCAATGTGGAGTCCTTTACATTTATATTAAATTGCAGTTCCCATTTTAAAACCCATTCACCAACTTTAGACAACTTATTTTGCTGCTTTTCTCAATCCCTTCTTTTTTCTTGAATAATTGGGAAATCTGACTAATTCATGCCCAGTTCCATCATATAAGTAAGTTACATGTTAAGGAAATCCAGTTTCTTCCCTTTGTGAAAAGTATCCATTTATTTCTACTCTCTATTTGCTGATGTTTTAACCAGTATCAGATAGTGGAAGGATGTGATAAAATATTTCTCCATTTTTATAAACTACTTTGAAAGTGTTTTAAAGAAGTAATGGCACATTCTTAGTTTCTTGAGTTTCTTGAATTATGATCATAGACAGTGTTCAATGACCTTTTGTTTTGGTGACAATTCAAAGTTATAATGGCCTTGTAAAATGACTTAAAATCTCTTCATGCTTACAACCATCACTCTTGACCATGTGATTACAATTGGGGCACTTGGCAACCGATTCATATTTATGACTAGTTCATTACTCTGTGGTCACATGATTGCGATTTGCCAACTTTTTTGCCAATTTTCAGCAAAAACTCCATGGGGAAGCTGGACTTGCTTAATGACTGTGTGGTTCGCTTAATCATGGTTATTTGGCTATAAAAATGGTAAAGTTGGATTTGACTCACCATACAATTGTAACAACTTAAGATGGAAATTCTGGTTCCAATTGTGATCATAATTCAATGATTTAGCTGCATTTACATTCCTTACAAAAATTTAAAGCTTGAAAAATGATCTGTTCTTAGAGAAGCCCAATTTTATTGAAAGCACTTTTCTGCAGTATACTCTTGATGTCTTCCCCCATATGATCATCAAAGGGGTGTTAATTAGGGGATATTTTTTTGTTTGCTTTTGTAAGTTTATGCCCCTTTCTATTCTCATTCCTGCTTTCTTCCTCTTCTAATTTCTTCAATTTTTATTGTCCTTTTAAATTCTTGCATCTTTTTGCAATTCTTTCTTCTATCTATGATGTGCTTTTAGTAAGGCATTATCTTGTGCTTTACAACTGAAAGTTGTTTCATTTAGTTTGGAGGAGCTAGACTCACTTCTCCATTTCAAGTTGCTGACAAGAAAGGGCTCTGGTCTTTGACTGTAATAAACAATGACATGAGATGGAGGCTGGCAAAGGAAGACCAGTATAGAATTTGTTGCAATTGAATGGTTCATCCAATCTAAAGCTTTTACTGCCAACTACTCTGAGGAGGATTTTTGAAGAAAAAACTCCCTTCTATTTGGATTATCAATGTTATTTCATGAAGCTTGTATCTTAGAATATAAACTCTAAATATTCTGCAACCTGCCTCTTGGCAGATTATGGAATATATCATTAGACATTATTTGGATTGAATGGTAACTGAGAAGTTGTGTTGGTTTTTATCTTGTTTTGCTGCATGTTGCAGCAATCCAACTAAAGGCTTTGCTCCAGTGACTGCTTTGTGCATGCATTTACTTAAAATATTCCATTTCATAGGTCACTTCTGCTAAAGAGATTTGCATATATTGTAGAACTGTGCAGTGGTTTGGAATCTAAAACGGTGCTTTAAGACATGAGGTAGTAGATATGCAGCTCCTTAAAGAAGGTTTGTCTTTCTTGGAACACGTGGCTCTTTTTTGCTTATTTTCTTCTAGGAATTGCTATTCAAGAGAATATCAGTTCTTTTCAAAGAAAAGTTTATTGTACAATTGTAACTGATTCTTCTATAAATAAGTGAAACTGGACCTATGTTGCTTACCATGTAAGAGATCTATTTAGTATGTGAAATGTTTGGTTTGTATTACTAATGCTATAGTAGATAACACCTAATATCTAAATGCTATCTTATTTCATTTCAAATGATCTATAACTATTTGGGCTATTGGAATTCCAGAATTAAGAAATTTGATTAAATATGTGTTATGGTAGGCCTTGACTTATGACCATTTAATGATGGTCCAGAATTAGTGTGACCTCAGAAGGGGTGCTTTACCTCTTTCCCATTACAAACCATGCATGCACGCTCACGGTTCTGTGATCGTGATCTGGATGTTTCGCACACTTGTTGGCAACTTGTTCTCACAACCAGTTTTGTTTATTTATTTGTCCATGAAAAATTTTTGGTGGTCCGCAGCGCACCTGTGTCTGCAACAGGGGTGATACTGGCAGCGGATGGACTGATGTACGTGGGGAGGGAGGGTAGCGGAGGGCACCGGGGCCCTTCCTGGGTGTTCCCTGGCTGGGCTGGGTTGAAAGGAACCTCTGGGAATCTGATGTCTAGAGGCCGAAACGCTGCATGCTGAAGGCCAGATAGCTGGTGGGGGGGTGGGGCAATCCTGCAGTCTCCCTAGCAAACCCGTGTCATGGCTGCTGCCTTCTGCCTCCACACATCGAGGAGGCCGAGCAGCAGCGGGAAGAGCACGGACCTGCTGAGCCGCAGGAAGCGATGCTCTTGGGTGCCAGCGATGCCCTTGGGTGAAGATGTTGTGAGGGGGAGGCTTGACCCCTCCTCCTTAGGAGCTTCAAAGTGCTCGCAGCCCCTCTGGCACCTGCCAAGCCTCCTCCCACCGTGCTTCTCTTCCTCTTCGCCAGAAGCGCTCATGCCCAGCAGGAAGGAGGAGGCTTGAGCGCTTTGCTGTTCCTGAGGGGAGGGGTCGAGCCTCCCCCTCGCAACATCTTCACCTGAGGGCATCGCTGGCAGCCTCTCGACCTTCTCGATGTGCGAGTGCAGGAGGTAATACCAGTTCCGAGGTTCCTTTTTCCCCACCTCCACCCCCTCGCAGGCCCAGGAAGGGCTTCGATGCCATGATCTCCTGTGCGCATCGGTCCATCTGCCGCTGGTATCACCCCAGTTGCTCCACCTACCCGCTAGCCATCTGGTCTTCAGCACGTGGCTTGTCGGCCTCTGGACATCAGATTTCCAGCACCAGTCCAGAGGTTCCTTTCCCCCACCCTCACCCACAGGGACGGGGGGGGGAGAGGGAGAAAGAGGGTGGAGGGAGGGAAGAGAGAGAGAGGAAAAAAAAGAATAAAAGAGAGGAGAGATCCTGGTGTTTTGTTTTCTGTGGGAAACAGGTCCAAATGACTCATGAGTATTGCAGAAACAGGCAGCCAAGCTGAGTGCCAGAAAGACCCCATCCCATCAGTGGGAGTCCAGGTACTTCAGCGAGCGGTATGCTGGATTCATATTAATGGTCTGGGGGATTCTCCGTAGAACTGCTGCGAGCATCCAGAGAGTGGGAGGTGCTTCAGTCCTTCCTTCTCACAGGCTGAGTTATAATTGAAGAACGCTCCTCCTTCCTCCACGTGGCTCCTCCATGCGTTCTCCCAGTTTTCACTCAGCCTTCGAGAAAGCAGGCAGCGATCTCTTGTTCCTTGGCCGTTTTTCAGAGTTTTTTGCTTCTAAGTGTTCAGGTTTGCCTTTATTCCTTTCCTCCTTGTCCCTGCGTTGATAGTGTGCTCTTAAATTTAATTGGTGAGGCATTTTTTTGCCTGTAGGAAGGGGTTTAAGGGCTCGGAGCTTTACTTCGCCCCCCCCCACCCCTCTTCTCTTTCTCTGCATTTCCGAGCGTGCCTTTATCCAGCCGCTTGTCTCCGTGCCTTGATTTATTGCACTATTATCATTCCCCCCCTAGAACGCTTTAGAGGAAGCAACGCTTCCTCTCCCAGCCCTGGCTTTTCGTTGTTCCTGATTGCCTGGTAAGCGAATAGGGCTGGTGCGCCTCTGATTGCCTCGCGTCGTGCCGGGCGGCCATTTTGGAACCGCCTCGTGGCCGGCGCCATTTTGTTTTATTTTAAATAATATTTTTTCCTGGCTGTGTGTAAATTTTGTTTTTGGATTTAAGCTGTGTGGATTGAGGCCCTAAGCGGGACCGTCAGGCCGCGTGGAGCCCCTTTTTTTATTGGAGGACACTGTGGTTCCGGCCCTGCTGTCTTTCCTTTAGAGGTTTTTTTTTTTTTTTCTTGTTGGCTTTTTCTGTCTGTATCAATCAGCTTGGTCAGAGGCGCGGGCACGTACTTCCCATTGTGTTGGGAGGCTGCCTAAAGAGGCCTAACTATTATACTTATTTTGCTTTCCTTATTTTTTGGCCTCTGCGTTCATTCGGCTCATTTGGATTTGTATTTAATAATTTTTATTATTATTTTCTCCTTGTGCCTATTTGGCCCTGTCCTTGGGCCCCGCCCTTAAAAAAAAAAAAAAAAAAAAGGAGAAAAGAAATTATTATTATTAGTTATTTTATAATATATTCCAGCAAGCTTTTGTGTAGATATTTTTGGATAGTTTTCTCCTTGTGTTTTTTAGTACTTGGTGTTTTAAAAAACAAATTCAAATAAATAAATAAATAAATAAATAAAATAAAAAAATAAAAAATAAAAAATAATAAAAAAAAATTTTATTCAAAGGGGGACGTGATCTGATTTGGGAAAACCGGTTTGCGTTTGTAAGCCGAACTCCTAGGCGTGCCAACCGCCATATTTGTTGTAAGGTTTTTTTCCTTGATACCATGGCAGAGAACAATCCAACTGGCTCTTCCCTGAAGGCCAAATCGAAGACGCACTATCTTCGTAAGAGGGACAAGGACTCCTCCAGTGCTTCTCAAAAGGACGCCTTAAGGCGTCACAAAGCTCTGGAAAAGGAGTTCAGTAAACGATCTAAAGAACTGCACACTATAACTACCCCACCTTCTACCTCTGCCCATCCCCCTCCCCTGCCGAGTCGTTCTTCCCCCTCCAGGTGCAGTACATCCACCCGGAGCCGCCAGCCATCCCGTACTCCAGAGGCGACCTTCACGCCAACCGCTGCAGGTCTTCGCCCTGAGGAGCCGCCGTCAACCATCATCCCTGATAGTATCAGGGAATGGATGCAATTTGCTATCCGTCAGGGTATAGCTGATGGAATGCAGCAGCTATCCAGACCTGGTTCTCGAGGGAGGACTTCCGACGTTGAATCTTTATCTGGTCGATCTCTCTCCGGGCAGGCGCCCCAGCAGGGTCAGGTACCTTCTCATACGGATGCCCCATCCCCAGGAGGGGAGGAGCCTCAGGAGGTCTCGCAGGAACAGGAGGAAATGGGCTTTGAGCCCTTCGGGGAGGAGGAAGGCTCTGAGAGGGGGTCCTCGCAGTATTCTGATTTCCTTCTCGGGGACCCTATGGAGGGGGAAATGTCAGACGACGAGGGCATTTCTCCCGAACAACCGACGGTTGTGGGCCTCTTTAAACCCCAGTTATTTAAGTCCTTATTATTTAAGGCTAAGAATAGCTCAGGCCTGGCCTCTCAATCTCCTTCTGATCCACCGCCATCGACTTCGGAGGATCCAGATGACCTCATGTTCAGGCAACCGATTGTGGAAGCAGAAGTTATTCCGGCCCCCCCAATCTTCTCAGACTTGGTTGCGAGGCAGTTGGCCTCGGTGGGTCCTACACCCGCCCCCTCTAGTCAGGATAAGAGGATGTTTAATCTGGACCCAGCATTCTCTTCTATGTTAGACACCCCGGAGGTAGACGATCCAATTGTGAGGCTGACCTCCTCTTCCAACCCTACGGATGCGTTGGAGGCGCTGAAGCCAGAGGACAAGCGGGCGGAGATGGCTCTTCGGCGAGCTCACCAGTCCGATGCCTGGGCCATCAGGTCGGCCACGGCCGCCTCCTTTTTCACCCGTTCCTCCATCAAGTGGCTCAGGCAGCTCAAGCAGCATATCCCCCCGACTAATACCAGGGCCCATCAGGATATTGCAAAGATCACAGCAGCGGCGGAGTTCGCGGCTGATGCCACCTTTCATTCGGTTAAGTTCGCTTCACGGGCCATCTCCTCCCATGTTACAGCTAGGAGATTACTTTGGCTTCGGCATTGGCAGGCCGATGTTAAAAATAAATCCAAGTTGGCTTCAGCCCCCTTGGCAGAAGGGAAGCTGTTCGGGCCTGCCCTTGAACCCTTGCTTTTGGAAACTCGAAGTAAGAAGAAGTTTCTTCCTTCGCTTTTTCGCAGGCAGGAGTCTAGAGGGTCCCAGCCCTTTCGGAGGGGCTCCTTTCGCCCCCCATACCAGTCGTCATTCTCCCCTAGATTCCAGGGTTCCCCGTCGTTTCGGTCATCCTACCACGACCGAAGTGATACAGGAGACAGGAGCCGAAGAGGAGGCAGCTTTAGGAGATCCTTTAGAGGCTCCGGTCACAGGGCCTCCCGCCGGCCCAGATAGGGCCTCAGACCTTCTCCCCATAGGCGGTCGTCTCAGGCATTTTGCAGACCTCTGGGAGAGGTCCACTTCGGATGCCTGGGTGAGGAGTTCCGTGCGTTTTGGACTCGTTCTACAATTCCTCTCCCCCCCCCCTGAACATTTCAGGATTTCACCTGTCTCTAGGGATCCTACAAAGCGGGCTCTTATGGATTCCGCCATTAAACATCTGGCTGACATTAGGGCCATCCAACCTGTCCCATCCTCTCAACGGGGAAGAGGTTTTTATTCTCTCTTGTTCTTGGTGCCTAAACATTCAGGGGGTTGGAGACCTATTTTAGATCTCAAGCGACTTAATCGCTTTGTCAGGCGCCAGAAGTTCAAGATGCAGACTCTACAGTCTATTTTACAGGGTATCAGGGAAGGGGACTGGCTCACGTCAGTTGACCTGTCGGAGGCATACCTCCATATTCCCATTCATCCCTCATACTCAAAGTATTTGAGATTCTGTTATAATAACCAACATTTCCAGTATGTGGCCCTCCCTTTCGGCCTTGTTTCAGCCCCGAGGTCTTTCACGAAGGTGCTGGCAGCTCTGGCGGCCCATCTTAGACAGGTTCCCATCCGCATCCATTGTTACCTCGACGATATCCTTATCGTATCCCCTTCCCGACAGCAGGCCGAGAGGGATACTAGTGTTACCCTTTCAGTGCTACAAGATCACGGGTTTTTAGTGAATTGGGAGAAGAGCCAACTTAGCCCTTCCACCCGCATAGCTCACCTAGGAGCTGTAATTGACTCTGTTAAGGGTAAGGTCTTCCTCTCCCAGGAGAGGCTTCATAGTATTCATACTGCTATCCGGACTATCAGGCGAACTGGTAAAGCGTCCTTGCTCAGTTTATCCAAGCTTCTGGGGAAACTTGTTTCCTGCATTTCTATTATCCCATGGGCTCGTTTGCATTCCAGATCCTTGCAGTGGTTCCTTCTGCCGTACCAGCGCTCGGGAAGGAGCACATCAAGTCGAGTGGTAAGGATACCTCCAAGGGTTCTCTCATCCCTTCTTTGGTGGACTCGACCTTCTACCAACAGAGGTCATCTATTCAAGGAGCCCCAAAGGGTCACTCTTACGACAGACGCAAGCCTTTCCGGATGGGGGGCCCATCTGCAGTCTCTGTCAGCCCAGGGAGTTTGGTCTCCTTCGGAACGACGACACAACATCAACTGGTTGGAGCTTCATGCGGTATACCTAGCCCTGCGAGCTTTCGCTCCTCAGGTGAGAAGGCACCACATTCTGGTCCTTACGGACAACACCACCACCAAAGCCCATATCAACCGTCAGGGAGGCACCCACTCCATCATCCTCATGAGAGAAGCCGAACGACTATGTCGATGGGCAGAGACGCATCTTTCCTCCATCAGGGCAGAGCACATTTCCGGGGTCTCCAACGTCCAGGCAGACTGGCTGAGCAGGGCCACATTGGACCCAGCAGAGTGGCGCCTGCATCCGCGGTTGTTCAGGGAAGCAGCAGACAGGTTCGGGTCTCCTCTGGTAGACCTCTTTGCCTCGCCGCTCAACACGCAGACACCAAGGTTCTTCTCTCGGTTCCCTTCCCACGGGGCAGAGAACCACGACGCCCTGCGTTGCCCGTGGCCTCCCGGCCTCCTGTACGCCTTCCCTCCGCTTCCGCTGATCCCCAGGGTAATTCGGAAGTTGCTGTTCGAGAGGGCGGAGATCCTACTAGTGGCCCCATATTGGCCCAGGAGGCCGTGGTTTGCGGATCTTCACGGTCTATCGGTGGTTCCGCCGTGGAGGATCCCGCTGGACCAGATCTCCCTGTCACAGGGACCTCTGCTTCATCCAGAACCACAGTGGCTGCAGCTAGCCGTCTGGAGGTTGAGCGGGAAACAATGATTGAAGAAGGCTTGTCTACCCAGGTCATAGATACCATTCTGGCTGCCAGGAGGCCTTCCACTACTCGAATTTATGATTCAACTTGGAACAGCTTCTGTAAGTGGTGCCGAAAATCCTCTGTCAATCCTCGCTCTCCTTCTATAGCACAAATTCTAGCCTTTTTACAGGATGGCCTAAATGAAGGTCTTTCTCCCAACACGTTGAGAAGACAGGTCGCGGCCCTCTCAACGGTGGTGACTGGCGGCTCCTTCAGCTCTCTTTCCCACCACCCTCGCATTAAGGCCTTTTTAAAAGGGGCTTCTAATTTGCGCCCGCCGGTAGTGCATAGATATCCAACATGGGACCTTAACAAAGTTCTCCTGGCCTTGACTAGGCCTCCCTTTGAACCTCTCAGGGAGGTACCACTCCAGTTTCTCACCTTTAAGGTGGTCTTTCTTGTAGCGATCACCTCAGCTAGAAGGATATCTGAAATTGCAGCTCTATCCGTGAGGAAGGACTTGTGCATTTTTCATTCTGATCGAGTGGTCTTGAGACCAGATCCCTCCTTTTTACCAAAAATCAATTCTGCTTTTCACAGGGCACAGGAGTTGGTCCTACCTAATTTTTGTCCAAAGCCTCTGCATGATAGGGAGAGGCAATGGCACACCCTCGATGTTCGAAGGGCGTTGCGTATTTACATATGTCGCACGCAATCCATCAGGAGATCGGAGTCCCTGTTTTTGTCATTTCAGCCTAAAACGCTGGGTCAAAAGGTACCACCATCCACGGTAGGCCGGTGGATTAGGGCGACCATTTCCAAGGCCTATTCAGTTCAAGCTCTTCCAATCCCCAGTGGGATAACGGCTCATTCCACCAGGAGCGCAGCTACATCAGTAGCTTGGGCTACTCAAGCCTCGCTTCTTGACATTTGCCGGGCGGCCACTTGGGCCTCTCCGTCACCTTTCATACGCCACTATAAGATTGACACTTTCGCTTCGGCTGAAGTGTCCTTTGGCAGGCGAGTCCTACAGCAAGTGGTTGGGGATCCTAAGGAGATTCCGATCCAGACGGAGTCCCGCCCGTAGGACAAACATGCTTTGGTATGTCCCACTCTCTGGATGCTCGCAGCAGTTCTACGGAGAATGGGCGTTGGTTCTTACCTGATACGCCTCTTCTCGTGGAACTGCGTAGAGCATCCAGCCCCACCCTTCTTGGTCCGTCTGGTAGGGAATTCTGTTTTTCGGCCAATGATCGTTATTGTATATACTTGAGTTGTTTACTAGTTCAGTTAGAGGATTATGGTTGTCCTCTCGTCTTCGTGAAACTGGGAGAACGCATGGAGGAGCCACGTGGAGGAAGGAGGAGCGTTCTTCAATTATAACTCAGCCTGTGAGAAGGAAGGACTGAAGCACCTCCCACTCTCTGGATGCTCTACGCAGTTCCACGAGAAGAGGCGTATCAGGTAAGAACCAACGCCCATTTAAAATTATGAGTTTGGTGGTCCCTGAGGTCCAAAAGGTTGGCG
>NW_020720651.1:0-10844 GCF_900518725.1 Notechis scutatus
GATCTCTCTCCTGTTGGCTAAGGAATGGAGGCTGGTACGGTTCAGAAGGTTCGCCTTTTCTGCTGTAACACCCATCTTATGGGGCATTCTCCTAGCAGAGATTAGGATGGCACTAACTTTCTCGGCTTTTAATAAGGACCTAAAGACCTGGTTCTAGGCCAGGAATCTCAAGTGTTTAAAGCAGGGGTCCCCAAACTTGGCAACTTTAAGGCTTGTGGACTTCAACTCTCAGAATTCTCCAGCCAGCTATGGAGTTGAAGTCCGTAAGTCTTAAAGTTGCCAAGTTTGGGGACCCCTGCTTTAAAGGGACTCGATTCCTTGGCTGTATTCGTGGAGTGTGATACTTCGCCTTGCATTTAAATTTTTGTACCTGTTCTAATTTTTATTTTGATAATGTTGAGATGGATAGCTATTCGAACTGATTAAGTAAATAAATATCCCACATTTTGTACAGGGGTTCAAGGTAGCATGCCAAGTATTTCCTCCTCTTATTTCCTTACAAGATCCCTACAACGTAGAGCAAGATCAAGAAACAATGACTGGCCCATAGTCCATAGCAGTGGCGGTATGCTACCAGTTCGGCCTGGTTCAGGTGAACCGGTAGTTAAAATCACTGCCAGTTGGCCCAGGTAGTAAAAAAAAAAAAGCCTCTGATCTGTTGAGAGGAGGGGAAAAACAGCCTCCAACAATCAACTGAGCAGATAAAAGACCGAAAAGCGCATGGGAGGGAGGGTTTCTTCATCCTCTCAGCTGAATGGCTTGTTAGATGCATGGTGTTAGGGGAGTGAACTGGTAGTGACTAAGGTAGGATCCCACTACTGGTCCATAGACATCCACTGTGTAGCCACTGAAATAAGACTAAAATCTGGGTCTCTTTCTTTCATACACCACATCGATTCTCTTACGTCTTAGATTTATAATCCAGATCTTTTCTCCAGAAACACAAGTTGACGTGCATCATGATTGTTAGGAATAACAATGTTACCTAACGTAGTTTGGGTAAAATAATATATATAAACTATGATAGTGAATTTAAGTGTGTGTCACTTTAAACTGCAAAGCATGTAATTTTGGGTGCGGTTGTGAAACCACCATAAGAGGGAGCAAGAGAACCTTGCTAGCTTACTGTTTGCTGGCTTATTGGATTGATGGTTGATGGTTTGCTAACTGCGTGTTTTCCCTGCTACTGAGTTTCTTCAAAGGCAAAGGAAGAAAAGGAGTTTTGATTTCTTCTTATCTCTACTGCGAAGAGATTTATTACTGGACTGATAATTTGTAAGTTTACTGACCTCTTTTTCGACACTGGACTTTGCTAATGAATAATTCCCGGACGGACTGAATTAGTGAATGATATATGGACTGTTTGACTATGCTAAAACTCTTGCTGGAATAAACTATTTAACTTGCACAGTGTATCTGTTTTACTGAGTGTAAGCTGCAACAACGTTTATCTCACATATCTGCCTGCCTGCCTGACTGCCGTTGCACATTCTGCTAGGGTGTATCCCTAACAATGATGCTTCCCCCTATTCTTCCCTACTTATGAGACAGACTAGCTCTGTGTCACCAAGGGAGTTTCTGTGGATGACTTGAACCTGGGTCTCACCACTACTTGTCCAACATCTTCACTGTTATATCAGCTTGGCTGTTGGGCTGGGAGCATCTTTAGCTGAAGGTCAGCTTGAACCTAGATCTTCCTGCTTCTACCCCAACATCATAATCGTTGCACCACACTAGATGTCCTTCTCCTGCCAACCTAGCAGTTTCAAAGCATGCAAATGCCAGTAGATAAATAGGTACCACTTTGGTGGGAAGGTAACAGTGCTCTGTGCACCTCGGCAGAGTCATGCTGGCCACATGGCCTCGGAAGCATCTTGGGACAATGCTGGCTCCCTCGGCTAGAAAACAGAGATGAGCACCACCCCCAGAACAGGGGAAACCTTTGCCTTTACCTTTTAACAAGATGAAAAGCCTCAAGGTTCATCCTCAGTCAGGGATACGCCCCTCATTGTCTCAACATTCCGTCTCCCTAACAATGGACTTCCCCAGCTCTGCTGCCTTTCTGGAAAGTCCATTTAGCCTCATAATAGAGCTAAGCTCAGGTACTCAGACAAGGATCAGCCTAATTTCCCCAAACTAGCCAGCCAATCAGATCCCTGGGATTTCCTGCTTTTAGTCAGTATCTTTGAACAACGGTAGCTCCCACGGCTTAGAAATGGAGATGAGCATCGCACCTGGACCCGACCAGACCTTTCATAGTCCAAGCTGATGCTAGTGATGTGGCTGTTGTGGCCATTCTTCTCCAGAAGAACTCTCAAAACCAGTTAATGCCTTGTGCTTATATGTCCAAAAAGTTGAGAAAGAGTGTAGGTCGGCAGTTTGGGAGAAAGAAGCATTTGCAGTGCAATGGGCTTTACTATCTTGGCGGCATTTCCTGGAAGGAGTGAAGAAGCCGTTTGAGATGTGGACAAGAACCTCAAGGCTCTAAAGCAGTGGTTCCCAAAGTGGGCGGTACTGCCCCCTGGGGGGCAGTGGGATGCATTAGGGGGGCACTAAGAGGCAAGGGGGCTGGCAGGGGGTGCTAAGAGGCAGCAGGGGGGCGTTCGAGGCGCCAGCCCTACAGGGTCATCCCATTGACTGTTTCACCATTCACGGTGAACCCATGCAGGGCAAGCCTTGCCAAGCCTGAGGGGTGAGAGGTGGGAGGTAGCGGAAAGGGAGTGTCTTAGCTTGCAGGCTGCCCTCTCTGGTGGAAGCAGTGAAGGCATGCCAGAAGGCCCAAAAGCAAAACCCTGTCAGCTTTGAAAGCCATTGCCTCTTAGAGACACACGACTGGATAGGGGAAACCTTTACCTTTCGTTTTACTGTTGCACTGAGGAAGTAGAAAAGGGGCTCTCCAGATCTTAGAAGGTAGTTATAGTGGGGGAAAAGTGCTGCCTACCCAGCCTCTGTGGCCACACACTCAGAGGTGGTATTCAGCAGGTTCTGACCAGTTCTGGAGAACCGGTAGCTGAAAATTTCAGTAGTTCGGAGAACCAGCAAATGCCACTTCTGACTGGCCCCGCCAACCCCATCTATTCTCCGCCTCCCGAGTCCCAGCTGATCGGCTGGGTCTTCTTTTCTTGCCCTGCACAGGAGAATGGAGCTGGAAAGCAGGTTAGTGGGATGGGGAGGGAATGGGATTTTGTAGTAATCTTCCCCCAGGAGTGGGGAGGGAATGGAGATTTTGCAGTATCTTTCCTCTGCCATGCCCACCAAGCCACGCCCACACAACCAGTAGTAAAAAAAAAAATTGAATCCCACCACTGCACACGCTGATATCCTTTTTGGCCTTTGAGGTCTTGGAGGGGGGACATTTCTCTTCTTAGAACTGAGATGTGCTACCAATAGATAGACATGGATGACAGAAGAAAACAACAAAGCAGAGAAGGAATGGCCTTGAGAGACAGGAAGGAATGCATTTAGTTCTGCAAGTTTCAATTACCATGGTAGATCTTGACAAACTAGAACACTGGGCCGTATCTAATAAAATGAATTTCAATGTAGAGAAAAGTAAAGTCCCACACTTAGGCAAGAAAAACCAAAAGTACACATATAGACTGGGTGAAACCAGGCTCAATAGCAGTAACTGTGAGAGCGATCTTGGAGTCTTAGTGGAGAACCAACTAAATATGAGCCAGCAGAGTGCAGCAGCAGCCAAAAAAGCTAATGCAATCCGAAGTTGTATGAACAGAGGGATACAATCAAGATCAAGGGAAGTACTAATACCACTCTATAAAGCCTTAGTAAGACCGCACCTAGAGTACTGCATCCAGTTTTGGTCACCCCATTATAAAAAAAGATGTTGAGACTCTAGAAAAAGTACAGAGAAGAGCAACCAGGATGATTAGGGGACCGGAGGCTAAAACATACACTGAACGGTTGCAGGAACTGGGCTTGGCTAGTCTAGTCAAGAGAAGGACCAGGGGAGACATGATAGCGGTCTTCCAATATTTGAGGGGCTGCCACAGAGAGGAGGAAGGGGTCAAGCTATTTTCTAAAGCACCTGTAGGCCAGACAAGGAATAATGGATGGAAACTGAATAAGGAGAGATTCAACCTGGAAATAAGGAGAAACTTTCTGACAGGGAGAACAATCAACCAATGGAACAGCTTGCCCTTGGAAGTTGTGGGAGCGCCATCACTTGAGACTTTCAAGAAGAGACTGGACTGCCATTTGGGCGGTGGGGTTGGACTAGATGACCTACAAGGTCCCTTCCAACTCTGATTATCTGTATCTGTATAGTAAAAATAGAGCTGACCTATATAGCACTGGTTTCCTAATCTGATCTACCTTGAAGGGCTGATAAGTTTAAATGTGTTTCCTCTTCCCTCCCTTTATCTTCATGAGAACTAGAGAGAGTATTTTCTCTGAGATATATTCAGATTGCAGATCTGGTCCAGACTCAGGTCCCTTTTATCCAGGGGTGGGTGGGCTTCAAAAATGTTAGCAAAGGGTTCTCTGCCTGGTTGCTGAGTGGGCATGGCCATGGTGGGCGTGGCCTAGTCAGCCTCCTACACCAGGGGTCTCCAACCTTGGCAACTTTAAGACTAGTGGACTTCAACTCCCAGAGTTCCTCAGCCAGCAAAGCTGGCTGAGGAACTCTGGGAGTTGAAGTCCGCTAGTCTTAAAGTTGCTAAGGTTGGAGATCCCTGTCAGCGGGGTTTTTTTTCCCCTCTCTGGGCTCTGGAGGCTCTCTGGAAGCTGGAAATGGCCCATTTCCAGCCTTCCTGAACTTCCGTGAGGCCTGTTTTTCACCCTCCCTGAGCGTCCACATGTGCGCCTTGCACTTGCCTGCATCCAAAACGGACCATGTGGGGACTCCTGGGAGGGGTGGGGCAGTGGGGGGGGGGGGGCAGCCAGGGGTGGGATTTGGGGGTTCTCTGAACTACACAGAAACTTAGTTAGGGGCTCTCCCGCACCCCTGCGAACCCCCAGCAGCCCCACCCCTGCTTTTATCTGACTTTTCCTTGGTAGTGACACTTCTTCCTGCTGCCATTTCTGCTGCTCTCTATATGCAAACAAACATCCACAGAGGTGCACTCAGCCAGTTTATTTTGGAGCTCAGCAAAGAAATCTACGGAAAAAAAGTGCCTACCACCTATCATTTCTATTATTTATGTGACAAGCAATAAACTGAATAAGCTTTGAATCAGAAGCTTGTTAAGTGACTGCTCCTTAATTTAAAAGGAAATTAACTCTATTGATTTTAGATGTCCTAAATCAGTCCCTGCTGTAGCCGTATAGCCTTTTAGCACCCTGGAGCTACCAAAAAAGACAAATCATGTTCTAGGTTTAGTTCCAGACATCCCCAAGTAAGAACTGAGTTAAGACCCAGATGGAATCCTGCAGCGTTAAAGCCCAATCAAACAATGTGAGTTTAAAACAAAATGCTTTAGTGATCATGGGCCTTTTAGAAACGATTTATCTGTCTGTTATTTGTGCTGATTGTGGCTCACGATATCATTGCTCCCAACCCCAGTGATAAAGCCCAGTTAAAGTCATATGATTTTGTCATAACTGATATAAAATCAGAGCCAGCCAATTTACAAAAAAAGGAAGAACAAAATAGTGGACAATCTTTTTATTTTATTTTATTTGATTTGATTTATCAATCGCTTACAAGATACAGGTATAAGAATAAACATAGTTTTGAATACATGAGATAGATACTTATAAGAAAAATAAAAAGAAACAATAGGACAGGGACGCTAGGCACGATTGGTGTGCTTATTCACGCCCCCTACAGGCCTCTTAGGAAGGGGGTGAGGTCAATAGTAGACAGTCTAAGGTTAAAGTTTCTGGGGTTTGGGGAAGAAACCAGAGAGTCAGGTAGAGTATTACAAACATTGACCACTCTTTTGCTGAAGTTGTATTTTCTGCAATCAAATTTGGTGCGGTTAACCTTGAGTTTGTATCTGTTGTGTGCTCGTGTTGTTATGGTTGAAGCTGAAATATTGATTTGCAGGTAGGACATTTTATATACTATATTTAGATCGGACCGAAGGTGGAGTAGTTGTAGGTTTTCTAGGTGTAGTGTTTCAAGTCTGGTGGCATAAGGTATTCTGCAACGAGTAGAGGAGCGGAGAACTCTACTTGTGAAATATTTCTGGACTTTCTCAACTGTGTTAATATCAGATAGGTAATGTGGGTTCCAGACTGATGAGCTGTATTCAAATATTGGTCTAGCAAATGTTTTTTATGCTCTAGTTAGTAGTGTAACATTACCAGAGAAAAAGCTACGTAAGATTAGGTTAACAACTCTTAATGCCTTTTTGGCTATGTAGTTGCAGTGGGCTCTAGCACTTAGATCATTAGAGACGAGTATTCCAAGGTCCTTTACAGAGCTTGGATCATCAACAAGATCTTGACTATTCAGCTTGTATTTTATTTTCTGATATTTTTTTTTGCCAATATGTAAGACAGAGCATTTATTTGTGGTGAGTTGAAGTTGCCATTTGTTTGATCATTCTGATACATAGTCAAGGTCTTTTTGTAGGGTAGCAGTATTGTCTGTGGTATTGAATAGCTTTACATCATCAGCAAAGAGAACACAGTTGCTCTTAATATGATCACAGAGGTCATTTGTGTACAGTATGAAGAGAGTTGGTCCTAAAACACTGCCTTGGGGGACACCACTATTGACAGGTACAGAATTTGATAGGACACTTCCAATTTTGACCATTTGTTGTCTGTTTGACAGGAATGCTTCTCTCCAGTTATGTAGGTGTCCAGAGATACCATAAGATCTTGTGTGGTTCTTCAAACTGTAAAATAAAAACCAAATAGAAAAGGCAAAATGAACTGCAATAAATTCATCCTTCAAAATAAGGAACATTGAAAGTGCACCAACTTGAGTCTTTATAGGAAATATTGGAAATATTATATATTTAATATAATTTAATATTATATTCCTTTCAATGAGAGAGCTACCCTTTAATTCAGAGATGAGGCATTCTTGATCCCCAAAGATAATTTTGCTGTATCTATTTTAGTCCACTCTTCTAAAATTCAGAGGCAAAAGTATTATTTTTGGCAACTTTGTTGTTTTATCATAATAGTATGAACCAGTTATTTCTGCAAAATTCTATCAGTCCAGTTTACAAAATCCAAAGTCAAGATTTCATTCTTTTCCACATCAAGCACGAAGTTCAGAAGCATGCTCTTTTCTTTGAGCAGAGTAATCAATTTCACCATTTCAGCCAACTCCACCTGCTTCTGCAACCATTCTTCTATAGAAGGAATCAATATTTTTTTCCAAGCCACAATGGCTAAAGATCCCTTGCTGAACCAAGTTCACAGGAATAACATAATGGTTAGCTTATTTTGAATTCCTTTCTTCCTTCCTTCCTTCCTTCCTTCCTTCCTTCCTTCCTTCCTTCCTTCCTTCCTTCCTTCCTTCCTTCCTTCCTTCCTTCCTTCCTTCCTAATATAAGATTTTCAGATCCTTGTTTCTTTATTAAATTTATCTATATATTAAAAAGCAAAATACCACTCACGCATCATCACAAAACCTCCAGAACCGTAAAGCCTACAAACTTGATATTTGGCAAGTATGTTCCTCTTGGCTTCTAGGTGCTCACTAAGAAATGATCTTTCGAAATGACCATCAGAGCATGAGTATTTCCTATATTATTATTAACACGCTCTGATGCTAAGGAGTCCTACTCCCCCACCCCACCTGAAAAGAAATCTGTTCCAAGTTGCAAAACACAAGCAGAGGAGTTTCAGTTTCACAGCAGCAACCAGCTTTAGAACAGAACAGTTGAGCTAAGCCATGCCCAGGTTCCTTGCTGTCTCCTTCTTGCTCACCCAGCAAATACTATTTCAGTTTCCACGTTTCAGTTTCCAAACAGCCCTCAACTCTCTCACACACTGACAGGATGCTAGCCAGATGAATACCGATGGATGCTGGTAGGCAGAGGCAGAAGTCTCCTCTAAATTTCATTGGATAACCTGTCCTTTTGAGAGAAGATGGAGAATTTACCATATCCACGTTTTTCCATGCCATGCATGATTCTGTACATCTTGGCCTGTGCCACTTAATTGTCTTTTGTCCAAGATAAAGTGTCTCAAATATTCTAGTCTTTTCTTATATGGAAGGTATTCAGGCCCCATATGTACAGTATATCTAATTAATTTTGGATGTTTTAAAGAACTCGTGGAAAGATCAGTGAGGAAGTTTTCTCCTCATTCCATCTTACCGACTTACACTTAGCTCGAGTCCGTATCTTAATTTTCAAATTACAAGATATTTTTTTTAAAAAAAACCTATTAAAAATGAAAAAGTAGAATAGCCTTTTTCCTCCAGTGGTTTGAGTTGTCATCCATGAGCTGTGCTGGCACAGTGGTTAGAGTGCAGTACAGCAAGCTACTTCTGCTGACTGCTGGCTGCCTGCAATTTGGCAGTTCAAATCTCACCAGGTTCAAGGTTGACTCAGCCTTCCCTCCTTCCAAGGTGGGTAAAATGAGGACCCAAATTGTTGGGGGCAATAGGCTGACTCTGTAAACCGCTTAGAGAGGGCTGTAAAGCACTATAAAGCGGTATATAAGTCTAAGTGCTGTTTCTATTTCTATTATCATATAGCTTCTACTGAGAATATCTAATGCATCTTACTTGGAGTGACCCACTTTTTTCCTTGCATAGCATAGTCGCCCAGCTGGGACATATTGGAATGATATGCTCTAATGATAGAAAGACAGTAGTGTGAGGTTTCATTCTGTTCCTTCTCTTCTCTAGAACCCAAACAGTGATATGTTCTGAAGTGATGTTCCCAGTCGGGAGATAACATTGTGTCTTTATAAATTTATAGCCCTTGATAACACTTCCTACCAACCTGGAGGTAATATTAAGATTAATAGCTCTTGATAGACATGTCTTTCGTGAATTTATCCAATGTTCTTGTAAAGCCATCCACATTAATGGCTATCACCATGTTCTTTGGTAATGAATTCCCCCAAGATAAGAGTTCAGGTAGTCCTTGACTTATGACCACAATTGAGCCCAATATTTCTGTTGTTAAATGAGACATTAAGTGAGTTTTGCCCTGTTTTATAACTTTTCTTTCCTCCGTTGTTAAAGTGAATCACTGCTGATGTTAAATTAGTAACGTACTTGTTAAGTGAATCTGGCTTCCCCATTGACTTTGCTTGTCAGAAGGTTGCCAAAAGTGATCACGTGACCTTGAGACACAGCAGTGGCCATAAGTATGAGACAGTTTCCAAGCATCTGAAATTTGATCACCTGATATGGGGAGGCGGCAAAGGTTGTAACTGTGAAAAAACGTTCACAAGTCACTTTTGTCAATGCTGTTGCAACTTTGAATGGTGACTAAACGAACTGTTGTGGTTCCAGGGCTACCTGTAGTTGAAATGACTTATTTATTGAGTGTATGATGAGAACAAGACAGAAGAAAAGTATACAGAGGAAACAGAGGTGGCATTCAGCAGGTTTTGATCAGTTCTGGAGAACTGGTAGCGGACATTTTGAGCAGTTCAGAGAACCGGCAAATCCCACCTCTGACTGGCCCCGCCCCCATCTATTCTCCGCCTCCCGAGTCCCAGCTGATTGGCTGGGTCTTCTTTGGTTGCCCTGCACAGGAGAACGGAGCTGGAAAGCAGGTTAGTGGGGTGGGGAGGGAATGGAGATTTTGCAGTATCCTTCCCCTGCCATGTCAACCAAGCCACACCCACCAAGCCATGCCCACAGAACCAGTAGTAAAAAAAATTTGAATCCCACCACTGGTAGGAAACCTTTTTTTTTTTTTTTTTTTGAGATATTGCAAATCACTGAAGATTCTGTCAATTATTCTGGCTCTCCCTCCTGCTCAACTTTGCTCGACTTAGTTATATTTTGATCTTTTTTTAAAATGATACTTCTTGTCTAAAGCAATAAAGAGCGGGGAAGGCAGCTGGCTGACAGTGGTATGTTCAGACATCTGGTACAATGGGCACAGATCCACCAAACCTAGCCTGCAGTGTATCCAGTAATCTTGGGAAGTTTACGAGGTTGCATTTGAATGATTCTTAATCAGCTGTTGGTGCTATTCTCCTATGACAAGCAAGAAGTGACCGAAGGAAGTTGGAAGATGCCAGATGGGACTGCTTAACTAGATCGTAGAAAAAGAATGGTGTTGTGGAAAAGCTAAACAAGATATATTTTTTTTTTGGTTAACAGCTCTTGCAGCTGCTGGGTTGGGTGGATAGTTATGGCCTCATTGTTTTCCTTTGATGTAGTGCATCAAGAGAGCTATATTTTTAAATATCATCACAGAACTTGACTGATAAATTAAAAGGGCAGCACTGAATTGCACCGAGGTGCAGCCATGTATGGTGTTTAACACAGTTGTGACAAAAACTACAACTGCATCAACTAAAGTGATGTAACCAATTATTACATTGGAGGGTCTCTTTTCTTTGCCGCCCCAGATGACTGGAAATTGATGTGAAACTCTGCTTTTAAAAAGCAGAATCCCATGAAAACAGAGAACATTAAGATATTTACCTGCTTAATTTCTGTCTGCGTGCTAAAGAAAAGCTCTGTAATTGAGAGAAAAAAACAACAACCCATGTTTATTCTGAAAATAGAGTCCTGCTGACAACATGTAGCCTATTTAGAAATATTTGGAGACATGAAGAATAGTTGCAGCAATTGGGTATGTCTAATTTAATGTATAGAAGGACTAGGATAAGCATAACAACACAAGAGCACACAATAGATACAAACTCAAAGTAAACCGCACCAAACTTGATTGCAGGAAATACGACTTCAGCAATAGAGTGGTCAATGTCTGGAATACTCTACC
>NW_020720654.1:0-10840 GCF_900518725.1 Notechis scutatus
CTCCTCTCCTCTCCTCTCCTCTCCTCTCCTCTCCTCTCCTCTCCTCTATTTTCTCTTCTGTTCAGTTCAGTTCTATTCTATTCTAATTCTCTCCTCTCCTCTCTTCTCCTCTCCTCTTTTATTCTATTCTATTTCATTCTATTCTCTCCTATTCTCTTCTCTTTTCTATATTTTCTCTTCTCTTCTCTTCTCTTCTCTTCTCTTCTCTTCTCTTCTCTTCTCTTCTCTTCTCTATTCTACTCTACTCTACTCTACTCTACTCTACTCTACTCTACTCTACTCTACTCTACTCTACTCTACTCTATTCTATTCTATTCTATTCTATTCTATTCTATTCTATTCTATTCTACTCTTATTCTCTTCTCTTCCATTCTATTATCTCCTCTTCTCTCCTCTTCTCTTCTATATGTGTGTGTGTGTGTATGTGTGTGTGTGTTAGTTGTTTTCATATTCCGCTCTACCTCTCTCCAACCAGTTCAAAAATGGTCAGGTTCATATGATGGGCTATTTCAAGGTTAACCTAACACAATTTATTCTGGCAAACATTTTTCTGAATCGACGCGCTTCACTGAACCGTCATCTCCACATTTGGCTGGGGTAGGCAACAATGGCTCACTTCTCTCCATTGCTCAGATGTCGTGCAAATACCACGAGCAGAGATAGCAAACAGCTGGGCTCTCTCCACATGGTCACTGATGGAGAATAGAACCATGTTGACTGGCCATGACCCAGCATACCCAACCGTAGACTTAAGGTCTGGCTGGGTTAAAGAAAACACACATTGGCATTGGGGGAAAAACTCCCCTTGTGTCTAGTTGTTCTGGTGTGCAGTGCTCTATAGTGTCATTTTGAGGGAGGGAGTTGAAACAGTTTATGTCTGGGATGTGAGGGGTCTGTAGATATTTTCACAGCCCTCTTTTTGACTCGTGCAGTTTACAGGTCCTCAATGGAAGGCAGGTGGGTAGCAATTGATTTTTCTGCAGTCCTAATTATCCTCTGAAGTCTGTGTCTGTCCTGTTGGGTTGCAGAACCAAACCAGACAGTTATAGAGGTGCAGATGACAGACTCCATTATTCCTCTGTAGAACTGGATCAGCAGCTCCTTGGGCAGTTTGAGCTTTCTGAGTTGGCGCAGAAAGAACCTTCTTTGTGGTGCTTTTTTGATGTCAGGTGTCCATTTTAGGTCTTGAGATATGATAAAACCTAGAAATTGAAGGCCTCTATGGTTGATTCTGTTGATGGAAGAACATAGAAGAATCGAGTTGGAAGAGACCTCGGAAGAATCCGGGGGGGGGGGCTTTTTCCCTCTCAGGAAGCTTCCCTGGGGTCCAGGAAGGTCAAAAATGGAGTGGAGCGGGGGGTGCTGTGCCCCCTCCATTTTTGCCTTCGGGGAAGCCTCCTGGGTGAAGCAGTAAGACAGCGAGGGGGATCCTGGAACAGCTGATCATTGGAACAGCTGATCGTTGGGAGAGGGGAAAAAAAGAAATACCTTAAGGAGTGACTAGGTGGGGAAGAACGCAGTCAGCGATGTCAGGTATGTGCATGATGTTGTGCATGCATGATAAGAACTGACTGGGAGGAGCGGGGCCAGCCAGGGGCAGATTTGCCGGTTCTCCAAACTGCGCAGAATCATAACAACCAGTTCTATAGAACCAGTCTGAACCAGTAGAAACCCACCCCTGTTCTAGACCCATCTTAGGCATGAACGGTAGCTTGGCAACTTTGGGCCAATCACCAGGAGATGGTGAGTTCTAGTTCCACCTTAGGCATGAAAGCTGGCTGGGCAAATTTAGACCAATCATCAGGAAGCTGTGAGTTCTAGTCCTGCATTAAGGCATGAAAGGTAGCTGGGTGGCTTTGGGTCAGTCATCAGGAGCTGGTGCAGGGGTGGGTTTCTACCGGTTCTGTCCACCTCTGTAGAACCGGTAGCTCTGAAGAGCAGCAGACATAGAACCGGTTCTATGTCTGCTGATGTTTTTGCCCACCTGCCCACCCGGGCTGTTACCTGACCTTTATTTCCTGATTTTTCAACTTCAGCTGCTGAACGAGGCACAGCTGCAGTTAAAAAAGCAGGAAAAGAGGGGTGTTTCAAAGGCTGCTTCTCTGCACACAGCATGCTGATGATGATTTGCGAGCGCAACGTGCAGGGAAGCTCGTAAATCCCGAACCGGTAGTTACCCCTGTCAGATTCCACCCCTGACCTGGTGAGTTCTAGTTCAGTTTTACGCATGAAAGCTGGCTGGGTGAATTTGGGCCAATCAGGAGGAAGCTGTGAGTTCAGGGAGCCAATCACCAGGAAGCATTAGGCCTGAAAGGTAGCTGGGTGGTTTAGGCCAATCACCAGGAGACTATGAGTTCTAGTCCCACCTTAGCCATGAAAGCTGGATGGGTGAATTTGAGTTGATCACCAGGAAGCTGTGAGTTCTAGTCCTGCCTTAGGCATGAAAGCCAGCTGGGTTACCTTGGACCAGCCACTTGCTCTCAACCTGGGAAGAAGGCAATGGGAAACTCCTTAAAAAACCTTGCCAAACAAACTGCAGGAACCTGTCCAGACAGTCTCCAAGAATTGGACAAGATAAAACTTAATTAAAAACAAACAAAACTTGAGCAGTAGGCTTCAAAAAAGAAGAAAACACAAGCCTCCCTAGAATTCCAGACTCCTAATGGTGAGAGGTGTGGGAAGATACAGCTTCAAATAATTTTGAAATTCCTTTGGGACGAGAACTTGGAAGAGAACCTCTGACCAGTTCTGATTCTTCATGGGTAGAGTTGGGTCAAAATCTATTTTCATTTGCCCATAATAAACAATTGTTCCCAACGCAGCTGTTTCGTGAAATTATCAGCAAATGACACACCATATTAATAATTATTTGGGCTATTTTCTCTCTAGCAGTTCGTTATGCAAAGAACAAAAATAAATGTTCGCACAAGCAGCCTTGATTATGCTGACGTTTTAATCGTTTCAAATGTTCATCCTGCCTTGATCCAGCTGGTTTGAGCTTCTGCAAAGTAGGATCTGTCTCCCACTACTTCCTTGCAAAACCCAGCTACTATAAGAGCTGTTGGGTTCAAATAAAGTAGGTGAAAGACAGCAGAAGACAAACTTAAATAAAGGTTCTACGCATCGGAAATTGCCTTAGAACATGGAATAATAATAGGGTTGGAAGGGACCTGGGAGGTCTTCTAGTCCAACTCAAGCAGGATATCCTATACCATTCCAGGCAAATGGCCATCCAGTCTCTTCTTGAAAGCCTCCAGGGATGTAGCATCCACAACTTCTGGAGGGAAGTCATTCCAATGATTAATTGTTCTGACTGTCAGGAAATGCCTCCTTATTTCCAGGTTGGTTCTCTCTTCTTTTTCAAAATTATTATTTTTGCATACAATAAATCCATCCCATTTCAATCGTGTATCATTAGGTACATATTTCATGTGCTTACAATGAATAATAACTCTTCTTATCAATATAACAATATAAAAATAATCACATTCCCATATAGGTAATATAAGTAATATCCATATATCTCTTTCACAGGCTTCTCTTATTGCTTTATAACTACATCTAATCCATTTTAATTTGGTTTATTTTCTAACCATTGATAAAACAAATCCCGTGCCATGTAATATTCAGATTCTTATTTTTCTTTAATTTCTAATGTTAATCTATTCATCTCTGCACATTCAAATATTTTTTCAATTACTTTTCCCTCTACCGGGATTTTATGACTTTTCCAATTCTGAGCAAATACCATCCTAGCTGCTGTTAAGACATGGATAATTCAGTATGTTTTTTTTCTTTACTGTAACCTTCAGGTACCATTCCTAATACAAATATTTCAGGTTTCAAATCTATATGTTGTTTAATCGTTTTCTCCAACCATGTAAAGCTGTTCAATACCACAGACAATACTGCTACCTTACAAAAAGACCTTGACTATGTATCTGAATGGTCAAACAAATGGCAACTCCAAATCTCAACAAATAAATGCTCTGTCTTACATATTGGCAAAAAAAATCAGAAAATAAAATACAAGCTGAATAGTCAAGATCTTGTTGATGACCCAAGCTCTGTAAAGGACCTTGGAATACTCACCTCTAATGATCTAAGTGCTAGAGCCCACTGCAACTACATAGCCAAAAAGGCATTAAGAGTTGTTAACCTAATCCTACGTAGCTTTTTCTCTGGTAATATCACACTACTAACCAGAGCATACAAAACATTTGCTAGACCAATACTCGAATACAGTTCATCAGTCTGGAACCCTCATTACGTATCTGATATTAGCACAATTGAGAAAGTCCAGAAATATTTCACAAGAAGAGTTCTCCACTCTTCTACTCGTTGTAGAATACCTTATGCCACCAGACTTGAAATTCTAAAACTAGAAAACCTTGAATTACGCCGTCTTCGGTCTGACCTAAGCATGGTATATAAAATCATACATTGCAATGTCCTACCTGTCAATGAATACTTCAGCTTCAACCATAACAACACAAGAGCACACAATAGATACAAACTCAAAGTAAACCACACCAAACTTGATTGCAGGAAATACGACTTCAGCAATAGAGTGGTCAATGTCTGGAATACTCTACCCGACTCTGTAGTTTCTTCCCCAAACCCCAAAAACTTTAACCTTAGACTGTCTCCTATTGACCTCACCCCTTTCCTAAGAGGTCTGTAGGGGGCATGCATAAGCGCACCAACGTGCCTACCATCCCTATCCTATTGTTTATTTTATTTTTCTTATATGTACCCATTTCATGTATTCACAACTATGTATACACTTATACTTATTATCTTGTAAACAATTGGCAAATCAAATAAATAAATAAATAAATAAATAAATAAATGTGTGTATTTTTGTCCCTTATCTTTTTGCTTCTATACAAGTCCACCACATATGGTAATATGTTCCGGGTGTTTGATGACCCTTCCAGCATTTAGTTGATTTATCTTTGAACATTTTCACTAGCTTTGCTAAGTGCCACCTATAAAACATCTTATACAAGTTTTCTTTTTGTGCTGTCGATATTGTTAATTTATAATTCCTATTCCATAGCTTCTGCCATTTATCTAATTCTATAGCATATCCCCCCAAAATTGCCCATGGATCTCTCTTTAATGATCTTCCCTTGTCTTGCCCTCTGGTGTTTTGGAGAATAGATTGACCCATTCTTCTCTGGAATAGCCCCACAAATATTAGAAGACTGCTATCAGGTCACTCCTAGTCCTTCTCTTTTGAACAGAACACAGAATAGGAGAGTTGGAAGGGTCCTTGAAGGTCTTCTAGTCTGACCCATTGCTCAAGCAGGAGACCCTAAACCATTCTGGACCAATGGCTATCCAATCTCTTCTGGGAAACCTCCAGTGATGGAGCACCCACAACTTCTGGTGGCAAGTCATTCCACTGGCTAATTATTGTCACTGTCAGACAAGTTCTCCTACGTTCTAGGTTGGATCTTTCTTTAATGATCTTCAAACTGTTATTTCTTTGTCCTGCTCTCAAGTGCTTTGGGGAATAAGGTGACCCCCTCCTCTGAATCTCTTAATAATTCATAATAAGAAATCTCCAAGTTTGTTTCAGTAAGGCCTTAATGATGCTCAGCATAGTGAATTGAGGGCAGGACAAGAAGCAATAAGGATGGAAACTCATCAAGGAGAGAAGCACCTTGGAACTAAGGAGGAATTTCCAGACAGGGAGAACAATTAATCAGGGGAACAAATTGCCACCAGAAGTTGTGAATGCTCCGACACTGGAAGTTTTAAAAAAGAGATTGGGTAACCATTTGTCTGAAATGCTATAGAGTTTCCTTTCCTGCCTAAGCAGCAGGTTGGACTAGAAGACCTCCAAAGTCCCTTCCAACTCTGATATTCTATTCTATTCTATTCTATTCTATTCTATTCTATTCTATTCTATTCTATTCTATTCCATTCCATATCTTCTCTTCTCTTCTCTTCTCTTCTCTTCTCTTCTCTTCTCTTCTCTTCTCTTCCATATTCTATTCTATTCTATTCTATTCTATTCTATTCTATTCTATTCTATTCTATTCTATTCTATTCTATTCTCTGTTCCATTCCATTCCATATTCTCTTCTCTTCTCTTCTCTTCTCTTCTCTTCTCTTCCATATTCTATTCTATTCTCTATTCCATTCCATTCCCTCTTCTCTTCTCTTCTCTTCTCTTCTCTTCTCTTCTCTTCTCTTCTATTCTATTCTATTCTATTCTATTCTATTCTATTTTCCTTTGAGAAACATTGAAGGTCATAAAAAACCCCAACAACCTCTAACTCTTTTTCTATGCCGTTATTTCTCTTTACACCAGACTGGATAGGTACTTCTAATCTGCCTTTTAAAACAAGGCTGTTTTTCCCCCACCTCATTCCTCCCACCTAATCATGCACTGGACTTATTAAAAATCAGCTCACAAGCTAGAGGAAAGTGATAAAAGGTCTGAAATTAAAAGCTTTAATTAAGTGGTCGTGGACAAAAGCTTGAAGTTTGCCCAAAAAGAGATGAGCTGTTTGTAGGGGGGAATTTACACCTAGAGGCGGTCAATTTTTTTTGAGAGGGGATACAGAAATCTAGCTGGACACTAGATGGCAGCAAAGATATGGGCTTTGTGCGTTCTCTGTCACCATCTAATGGCGAGCTGGATTTTTGCAACTCATCTACAGGCAGTCTTTGACTTCGGACCACAATGGAGCCCCAAATTCCTGGGGCTAAGTGAGAAGAGTTGTTAAGTGAGTTTTGTTCCATCTTACGGTCTTCTTTGCCACAGCTCTTCAGTGAATTGTCCTGGTTGTTAAGCTAGCAATACGGTTGTTAAAGGAATCCAACTTCCTCATGGACAGAAGGTCACACATATGATCACAGGACCCCAGACCAGTGTGGAAGTTCTGGCAGGCCACGCCCACCATGGCCACGCCCACCCAGCAACTGGGCAGCAAACTGGATGCTGGGATTTTTGAATCCTACCCCTGACACACTCACGTATCTGAAGTAGTATATAGGTTCCCCCGCTTGAGCAAGAGGGGCTAGACTAGAAGACCTCCAAGGTCCCTTCCAACCCATTCATTCTATTCTAATCCCCCAGTTGGTGCAGCAGGATTGCTCCAAGTTATAATGGAAGGAATGGCTATATCTCCTCGGTTGACCGAGATCGCCAACGCCTTCTGAATGCAGATTAGACATTTCTCATAGCTCTTATCTCAATGCACATTTTTTTTAATATCCTGTCCAATTAACACCCGCAGAGTTTCAGATTGATGCCCGCCCCAATAACGCCATTCACTTCAGGATGGTACACCATCCCGAAGGCGTACCATCTCAACCATTGTTGTTCTTTCAAGCACCGAGACTTTCAAAGCCACATATTTGATTATTTTTGGGATGACCTCCTTTTCCCTTGGTCTCTCCACTACTCCGCGTTTTCGATTCACATAACAAAACTTCAAATGTATTCACGATTGTTTCGTCGTTTCGTGGACTCTCTAGTTCTGGACTGTCCTACGGTGTCATGCCCCTGTCGGAGTCTGAATCTGTGGGGGAAGACGAGTTGGAAGTGGAGCCGATAGAGGTCAAGAGGGTGGCTTCCTTAGCTTGGGAGGAAAATGGGGAGGAGCGGGCCCAGTCAGGCCAGGGCCTTTCAGGATTGGGGCGGCTGGTAGGCAGGGAAGAAGGGGGTTAAGGATGACCAAGGGAGGCTAAGCAGTGAACATGAGAGACGGAGCTCAGGTGAGGAGCAAGGACCGCCCCCTCCTGATCCTCGAGCATGGAGAGTGGAGAGAAGGCAAGAACAGCGCAGACTGACCTGACTACTCGGGAGGAGAGTGCCCCACCCCTCTTTACAAGGCACAGTCCCTGGGGACTGAGACTTAAAGAGATGTTGTGGGGAGGGGCCTTTGTAGGGAACAAACACAGAATTCCTGGAGTGTTGAATGCCGACGTTTGAATTTTCCTGGATTCCTTGCATTCTTTCTGAATTTCTGGATCACTTACCTGGCTCCGCTGCTTCCTGAACGCCTCGACTTGCTTCAACTGGATTTCTTGCTTTGCAGCCATTGCGCTCACAGCATTGGGCTGGACTCCTTGCATCCAGGGGCTGCTGGAGGGGTGTGTGTCTGGGTGTGTCCTCACTTTGCTCTGGGACTGGCCACAAATGTGGGAGCCTTTGGGCAAATTTGGCGCAATAAAGGGGCAGTTTGAACTGCCAGCTGCCTGTGTTACCTGTGATGACCCGAATGGGCGTGGCACAAAAGCAACAAGGTCACAAAAGTAGGTAAAGTCCCTTGAATTCCTCCAACTTGGCCCCCAATGTCCAGTTATCATCGGCTGGAGAAAAAAACTCTCCCAAGAACAGTTTTTAAAGGGAAGAAATTCAGTCTGAACCCAAAGTACATATAGATTATAAATAAAAACCAAAACAAACCACAGCTGCAGCAATTAACGAGATAGGGCAGGATAAGGAATTGCAGGCTTCAAAAGATAACAAAACACACACAGTAGGGAGGACTCCAGAACCCAGATAATATTTTATATTTGTTTGCCTCAACAAACAAATATAATTTATGCTTTGCTTCCAGCAAGGTGCTGTGCACGAATGCCCCTTTTAAACACTGTGTTCCCAGCTTCAGCTAATGAAGGGAATCAGGGCCCTTTCCTCCCCCATAAGCCATGCAACCTGCATTGCTCCCTTCTCCATCCCTCCCTGTGTTCCCTAGGATGAAGAGGGGGTGGGCCTGGGTCTTCCTCTGAATGCCCAGCTTCCCTAGTTCCTTCCACGGCCCACGGAGCCACACTCCCACTCCCTGTCAGTTGCTCGGCCTCGCCCTGCGAATCAGATTCCAACAGGGGCATGACATTGCCTCTGTGCAAGGCCCCAGGTCATCACATCCAGGTAATCCTTGACTTAACAGCCATTCATTTAGTGACCGTTCAAAGTGATAAGGGCACTGAAAAAATGACCGTTTCTCACACTTATGACCATTGCTACATCCCCGTGGTCACGTAATCAAAATTCAGACACTTGGTAACTGATTCATATTTATGACAGTCACGTGAACATCCTGTTTCTGACAAGCTGATATAGTAGCAAAGATATAGACTTTGTGCATTCCTTCCTTCCGTCCTTCCGTCCTTCCTTTTAGGACAGTTGCAGTGTCCCAGCAGGGGTCATGGGATCTCCTGTTGTGACCTTCTGATGAGCAAAGCCAATGGGGAGGCCAGATTCACTTAATGACCTGAAGAAAGGCTGTGATTCTCTGAACAAGTGTGGCCAGGAAGGCCATAAAAGGGAGCGAACCTCACTTAATCACTGTCTCACTTAGCAACATAAATTTTGCACTCAGTTGCGGTCCTAATTCGAGGACTACCTGTATGTGAGTTGCAAAAATCCAGGCCATCATTAGATGGCAAAGGAGAATGCACAAAGCCTTCGCATTCTTTGATACCATCTATGCCAACTTGTCAGATCGTTGCAAAATGGGAACACATGACTCCGGGACCCTGCGGCCTTCATAAATATGAGCCAGTTGCCAAGCCTCTGAATTGGGATAATGGGAACGTGGGGATGCTGCAACAGTCATAAGTGTGAAAAATAGTTAAAAGTCACTTTTTTTTCCAGTTGTTTGTTGGGGCCGGCCGGCGGCTGACGGAGCTGGCAGCAGAGTCAGACAGTAGTGAGGAGTTGGGGAGGAACCCGGGCCGGGTCTGGAGGCTGAGGAAGATCCAGACAAGGGCTCTGCATCGGAGGCAGGGATGGGGCCGGGGCAGGCTAGCAGTCATCAGCTGCCTTCGGGCTCGGACAGCAGTGAGGCGGGGGAGCTTCTGGAACCGGTTCCCAGCCTGCGCATGCACACGGCTACCAGAAGTCAAGAACCATTGAGAAAGCAGGGTCAACTCAGGAGTAAGGCCGCACCTCGGAGATGATTGACCCCTCCCATAGGACGTAAAAGAGGAGCAAACGGGATGTCACCTTTTGCAGGAAGCAATTATTTCGTCTGGTCGATTCAAGCTTTGAAAAGTCCTGTTTGACACTGTGTTGAGTTTGCCCTCGCCTTGCATCTGGCAATGAGTTCTCTGGCTGCATCCCAAGCGCCATAAGGTGGGTGTTTGTCAACATTCCCCCGAAAGACTGTTTGCAAAGCCTTGAGGCTGGGAATGGACGTAATTCACAGCTGTCGAAATAAAAGAGGTTTTGCCGGGACTTAAGATTGTGTTTTCCGCTATCTAAGGAAGCCTCGGTCAGAACAGTTGTAACTTTGAATGGCCACTAAATGAACTGTCGAGGATTGCCTGTACTTGGTTTATGACAACAAAGAATGCATCACACACACACACACACACACACACACACACACACACGGCAGGAGGTTCCAGGCTTCATTTGTAGCATCTGTGGAAAGTACTGTGGTAGCAGCAGCCGTGCAAGAGTTGAAGAAAAAAAAAAAAACCAGGAAAATGAAATTTTAGATCTCCTCCACAGAAGTGTGATTTTTTTTCTTCAATCTTGGGAAGTAAACTTTTCCATTTATTTTGATTTGGACATATTCCATGTGGAGGACTGTACTGTATCTAATTCTGGACACCACGTTTCCAGAACAATTCAGAAATAAAAACGTGAAGAAGTTTATAAAAAAAAAAGGCAAGAAGGATAATCGGGAGATTCAACATCAAGTGTTATGGAGAGATATATTAGGAATTGGGGAGGCTTATCAACAAAAGGGAAGGGAAGAAAAGAGAAAGGAAGGGAAGGGAAGGAAGAAAAGAGAACAGGAGGAGAAGAGAGGAAGGAAAGAAAAGATAAAGGAAAGGGAAGGAAAGAGAAAGGAAGGGAAGG
>NW_020720655.1:0-10836 GCF_900518725.1 Notechis scutatus
CGGGATTCGTGCCGTGACGGAAGATGGCAGCTCCGTTTAGACGGGGGGCTCTGGAAGGGCAGCCGAGGCTGGAGGCCAGATGTTTCCCTCCCTGGTTTCAACCGAGGCCTGTCCAACGTTTCAGACGCCCCCAAAAGGCTCCTGGTCCCCATTTCATTTCCGATGAGGAATCCTGGGGGGCGTTAAGAACATTCCTTGGGGCATCCAAAGGCAAGCTTGACTTCCTTCTCGGAGGGAAAAAAAATTGGTTTCAGCTAGAAATGACAACCCTAAAGAAGTCCCAACGCAAACTCTTCTCTTGCTTCCTTGTTTTATTTTTCCTCCCCCATCCATGACATGTTCTCACTACTGAAAAAAACAACCCAAACGAGACTGTTCACAGTGCTGGTTCCCCATGGGGGAGACTCAACGAAGACCGCCGGGCGGCCTTCTCCTCAGCAGCTTCCTTCAGTGGGAAGGGATAGTAGAAAGGAAGGAGGAGAACGTGTAGAGCGGGGGGGTGGGGTGTCTCCAACCATGGGCAACTTTGAAGAGTTGTGGACTCTTCAACTCCTGACTTGAAGAGAGCGGTGGACTTCAACTCCCAGAATTCCTCAGCCAGCATGGGGATTCTGGGAGTTGGAGTCCACAAGCCTTAAAAGTTGGGAGTGGAAGCCCACAACTCTTCCAAGTTGCCCAAGGTTGGACACCTCTGACCTAGGCGAGGGTGAAGGTGATTTCAAAGCAAGTCACGTGGGTTAACAGTTTGTATCTGCGAGCAAGTGTGACTGCTTATCTCTCACGGCACAGTTTCTCCCCAAAACTTAGTCGAGTCGGGCTAAGTTTCCCCACCTCTTTACTCCTTAATTTCTTCAAAGAGACCTTTCAGAAAACCCCCAGCTCACCTTCTAATCCACCTTTCTCCTCCTCTTCTGTTTTATCTGCAGTTTCTAGGATTATTTTTTTCCCCCCCTTAAAGAAGCCCCGGAACGAGACCCATGGTATGGAACTAAGCCAAGAAATAAAAATTTGGAGATAAGTTCTAGTTCTTTCCTTAAAGCTTGAAGAGGACTGTGGTTTTTTTTTGAGAAGTTGCGATAAGATAACGGCCCGGTGTTTCTGCACAGTCCTCTCCATTCCTTATCGTTTATCCGCTAGCCACGGACCAACCGCACTGAACCTACGCAATGGCTACGCTTCGTTCTCATTTGAGTCAACCTGGTTGTATTTGGGTTGCAACGGAAACTTAAGCTCCAAAGTGGTTCTTCTTCACGTGCTCCAAAGGAGAGCATTTCCCCACCTCTTTACTCCTTCCTTTCATCTCAGCCTTGCCTTGCCCTGCACAAAAGTCCCTGGGCTTCCCTTGGTGAGACGAAGACCAACCAGCTTGGGGAGAAGAAGACCAACCCGCCTTCTCCCGACATTAAATGCACACGATGTTCATGTACATTGTAGTCCCAACTTATTTTTGTTTTGTAGCATGCTACTTAGTTTGGTGTATGCAGGATTCTTACTCCAATCTCTCTTTCTCTCTCTCTCAAAACCAAAAAATGCGCAGAAGGTCTCTGTATGTGTCTGGGAGGGTGTATGTGTTACATTCCCTCCCCTTTTTCTGGTAAAACGCGATGATCCTTCAATAAATAAATGGTGTGAAAAAGAGGATGTCCATTTATTTGGTGCTATTTTCTGAGTAGCCGAAAAAGGGGAAAAGTTCCCCTTTTTCCCTTTGAACTATTAAGCAGTTTTGCAGCAGTGAAAGCTGCCCGGGTACCGCTAGGTGTTATACAGGTATAATATACAGGTAAAGCTGCAAGGGATTATGCCGTGTAGAGATTCTGCCTTTCTCTCGTGAATTGCTGAGCCTGCCTTTATCCACTCCAGCCCTTTGCCAGCCTGATGCCTTCTGGATTTTCTACAACCAGAAGCATTCAGATTTCCCAGGCTAAAGAGAAAAAGCTGAGAATTAAAACCCAAAACATACGAAGGGCTCCAGATTGGGGAAAGTCTCTGAATAAATTGCACCGTTCTGCTTCAGTTAGCTTCTTTGTGATAACAACTATCGACGCTTAACTTAAAATCTTCATTTCCAATTGGTTATTTTTATTTATTGGATCTGTATCCCACTTCTAACCCATAGGCTCTCCTCGTTTTGTTGGCGATACCAGGAGAGAGATTAAGTGTTTTTTTTCCCCGGTGAAACCGGTTGTCAACTTATCAAATATTTCTAGGGTCCTTTTAGAGTTGCCAACCAAAAGGGAGGGGGGAGCAGCGCGGCAGCTTGCAAACCGAAACCGCATTCCATAAATGTTTTCAAAGATAGTTTCTAGGTGGCTGAAGTTTTTGCCGTGCAAAATTCTAACTGGAGAACACGATCGATGACTCTTGGCTATGGAGGTGTCCCATTGGAGAAATACCGGAAGTGACTAAACTGGCCCATTTTTCGGCCTGCAGAGGCCTTCCTCAAGCCTCTGGGAGGCCGAAAAAGGCCTCAAACCGGCCAAAAATCAGCTGTGAGGCGCAGTGGAGGTCAAGTGGGCGGGAATGCACGCACATGTGCAGCAGGCGTGGGGGCCATGCATGCGTTGCCTTCCGGGTCCTGGCCCAAAAAGGTTACCCACCGCTGTTCTATTTTATTCTGTTCCCATTTTTTTTTAAAAGCCTCTCTCTCCAGCAGTTGGGATTCCAGAAGCAGGGAAAATTGCAAAGGAATCACGCCCTTTGGGGCAAAAAAGTGAAAAAAGCCACTGCGCCTTTGGGATTATAAAACCCAGCAATCAGCTGGTTGACAGTACAGGTAGTCCTCCACTTCTGACAGTTCATTTAGTGACTGTTTAACGCCACTGGAAAAAAAAGGGACTTATGGCCATTTTTTCACAGTTATGACCTTCGCAACATCCCCACACCCAGGGGATTAAACATTCAGGCGCTTGGCATAACCAGATGCCATACTTCATGTTGGTGACTGTGTCCCGGCGCTCACTCGATTCCCCCCTTTGTGCGACCTTCGGACCAGCCAAGTCAACGGGGATTCACTTAACAACCGGGTTGCTAACTTAACAACTGCAGCGGCAAGAAAGCTCGTAAAACGGGGCCCAATTCGCTCAACAAACGCCTCGCTTTTTAACTGCAGAAATGCCAGGCTCCGTTGCGGTCATAAGTCGAGGACCGCCTTGCCCGTAATCCCCAGAGCAGGATACACCATCTGGGAATCCCCCACCTCTTGAGCGCCTCCGCCAGAGAACACCGGAGCTGGTGTCATTTCCTTTGATTCAACGAACGCATCAGGCCGGGGAAAAGTGTCCCAGGGCGAGGAAACATCCCAGCTGAAGATTCAAACTTTGCTCTTTGGTTGTTGTTTTTTTTGGAATTCCTGCTCGTCTTCCTCTTCCAGATATTTCCATTGTCCTGTGGGCAATTCTGTTTCGGCTGCAGGAAGTGAGGCTGGCATTCAACGTTGCCCATCGAAGAAATTAAAAAAAACAAAACCCATTTTTGGTTGTTTAGGTTCTGACAAGGCAGTGGCTTTATAGCTCTGTGTGTGTGTGTGTGTGTGTGATTGTAGATTGAAGGATGGGGGCAGGAGCAGAAAGACACCCAAAGGACAAATCCAGAGGCCGAACGAGAGAATTGGGCTAATCCTACCCACCCTCTATGTTGCGTTTCTGAATTTCAGCAATTTTTAAAATGCCTAGATTGCTGGCTGGGGAATTCTGGGAGTTGAACTCCACACGTTAGGGGGGTTGGACTAGATGACCTACAAGGTCCCTTCCAACTCTATGAATCTGTAAATTATCAAATGAAAGTCCACAAAGTTGAGAAACAGAACTCTAACCCCTTTTAAGTATCACTTTACTCTTTTTTTTTTTTTTTAAATTAAGCATTGCAGCATTTCTCGATCTGATTTTCAAAGGGAGCCTTGGCACAAATTTGCACATTTTTGGGGGAGAAGCACTGCCATCTAGTGGCCTGTCTTGGGTATGTATTTCACATTCAGAGTAACTCTAGAGGAGGGAAAAAATTAGCACTGTAACAGCCTTTTAATTAAAAAAAGAAACCTTTTTAGAGAAACTAAACACACAAGTTAAAAAACAACAACACACAAAATAGATCAGAGGAGTACAGCACCAAGCACAAACAAGGAAAAACGTCTAGGACCTCCGATTCTTGGTAAAGTACGAATGAATGATATGTTGCTGTGAATGAATAATCACATTTAGGCTTTAAGCAAGAGTAAACTACAATAGAATAGAATTCTTTATTGACCAAGTGTGATTGGACGCACAAGGAATTTGTTTTGGTGCAAATGCTCTCTGTTCATAAAAAGGAAAAAAAAATACATTCGTCAAGAATCATAGGTATAACACTTAATAGTAGTCAAAGTGTACAAATAAGCAATCAAATCATACTCGGAAACATAACAAGTGATCAGATCAAATCAAATTATACTAGTAAACAGTCAATTTAAAAAATCAATAAGGATACAAGCAACGAAGTTACATCCATGCAGTCATACGTGGGAGAAGATGGGTGAAAGGAAGGATGAGAAGATGAATAGTAATAGTAATGCAGACTTAGTAAATAGTTTGACAGTGTTAATAGTCTGACAGTCTGTTGCCATTCCTGGTCTCGTAGAATGGACATTATGAATGCCTCGGTTCCTAATTAATATTTTTGATGGATGTGTCTACAATTGTTTTTATTGACTGGAGGCTGAGACTTATCAAATTAAGGAATTATGGCTTAGCATGTTAGGTGACCCCAGCTTCTGTTGGTGAGTCAGGAGATGGTTGAAATACCGTCTCGGCTGCAATATGGAGCAATCTCTTACCCACACTTTAAAAAATAGTCATAATATTAAATCGATGTCTTTGGAGAACTTGATTGGAGGTCAATAGATTCCTCCAAGCGTGACGTGTTTTTCCTCCCATCTGGCTTATCAGTCATTTTACATTACATTGCTATTTTTTTTTTAAAGTACTGGATTTGATTACAGGAATTTTAACAGGGATGATTTGGAGCAATGTTTGTATTGGTGTTTCCTGCTTGCTAACTAAACAAGCATAGCTTAAGAAGGTGGTGCGAAGACAAAACCAGAAAGGGGAAAAAAAAAGAAGATTCTTGACACCTTTGTTAAACGAATGGCTGTGATTGTTAAGTTACTAACCCGGTGGTTCAGTGAATCTGCCTTCCCCATTGACTTCGCTTGTCAGAAGGTCTCACAAGGGACACTGCAACCGTCGTAAGTATGAGTCAACTGCTGAGTGTCAGAAGTGTGATCATGTGGGATGCTGGAATGGCCATGTGAAAAGCCGCCATAAGTCACTTTTTTCAGTGCCACTGTAACTTCAAGCGGTCATTAAATGAACTGCTGCAAGTCAAGGGTTGTCTGTCTTATTCCCCTCAAGCTTTTTGCTAACTTGGCTCTGGGTGGAACACATGTAGATAAGGGATAGGACGTTTCATAGGCCGCTGTGTAAACGTATTGCAAATCTTCAAAAACAATAGCAATAGCCCTTAGGCTTATATACCGCTTCACGGTGCTTCCCGGCCCTCTCCAAGCGGTTTACAGATTCAGCTGATTGTTGCCCTCAACAATCTGGGTTTTACTAACCTCGGAAGGACGGAAGGCTGGGTCAACCTTGAGCCATTCAGGATTGAACTGCTGGCAGTGGGCAGTGAGTTAGCCTGACATACTGCATTGTAACTGGAAGGAAGGAAGGAAAGAAGGAAAGAAGGAAGGAAGGAAGGAAGGAAGGAAGGAAGGAAGGAAGGAAGGAAGGAAAGGGAAGGGAAGGGAAGGGAAGGGAAGGGAGGAAGATAACGATAGCCCTTAGACTTATATACCGCTTCACAGTGTGTCCCAGCCCTCTCTAAGCGGTTTGCAGAGTCAGCCTCTTGCCCTCCACAATCTGGGTCCTCATTTGACTGACCTGGGAAGGACGGAAGGCTGAGTCAACCTTGAGCCGTTCAGGATCGAAGTGCTGGCAGTGGGCAGAGTTTTGCCTGCAGTGCTGCGTTCTAACCACAAGGAAGGAAGGAGGGGAAGGGGGAAAGAAGGAGGGAGGGAGGGGGAGAGGAAGGGAGGAAGGAAGGAAGATAGCAATCGCCCTTAGACTTATATACTGCTTCACAATGCTTTACAGCTCCCTCTAAGCAGTTTACAGAGTCGGCCTCTTGTCCCCCCCAACAATCTGGGTCCTCATTTGACCCACCTCAGAGGGAGGGAAGGCTGAGTCAACTTTGGTGAGATTTGATCTGCCAAATTGCAGGCAGCCGGCAGCAGAAGTAGCCTGCAGTGCAGCCCTCTAACCACTGCACCACCATAGCTCATAAAGGGGTAGGAAGTTCCGCAGGCCATTGCAAATCTTAAATATCAACAGCAACCGGCCTTCCAGTCTTCTGCTGAAGCTTGGAAGAAGAAAGGGTGTTTTATTGACTAGCAGGGTGGCCTTCTCTCCTCTCCTGAGATCCCCCCCCCCCGCCAAGAGCATTTCTTCCGATCCAGTTTTGAAGCGCCCGCAGCCTTAATGGATTCGTTCAATTAAACGCTTGGTTAATAAAGGAGGCGCTATTTACAACGGTTCAGCTTCCCCTAGCTTTCAGGGATCAAGAAAATCGCTTTATCCAGCTTTGGAAATAGAAAGGTTATTCGTTCCTCGTTTGTCTCCTTTGCCTCGGCGAAGCCGGTTCTCTGGCTAAAAGCAGGAAGGACGTATTGCTGGGTTAAATCAGCGAAGGAAAATTTGGGGTGTGTGTGCACCCATTGGGGGGGGGCATCCAGGGGTGGGCTTGAAAAATTTCAGCAACCGGTTCTCTGCCAGGTTTGGAAAGGGCAGTGCGGCAGCTTGGAAATCGAAAGTGCATTCCGTACATAGTTTTTCAAAGATAGTAACTAGGGGATTGAAGTTTCTGCCATGCGAAATTCTAACTGGAGAGCCTGATGGATGACTCTGGGCTATGGAGGCGTCCCATTGGAGAATATGAATTAGGATACACCCAGGGGATGGGGAAAAAAAAAACAGGGTCAAGGATGACAATGAATGATGTGTCTCAGAGTCGGCTACCCCCAGGTAGTGCCGGCATGTTTACTCCCAATAAATCCTTTTGAAGTTTTGGAAGTTTGGCTCGAGACTCGTGATTTAAATGGAGGTAATTGCCGGAATCCTGGGATGCACTCGCATTTTGCAGGCTTTCAAATGGCTTAGGTTGGCCGGAGCTGGAGCAAGGCATGGGAACTCGCCCCATCCTGCGGTGCTCAGGTCTCGAACTACCAACCTTTCGGTCAACAAGCCCAGTGTCTAGGCCACCGCATTTCCCACACAATTAAATCATAGCTCCGTATAAAATGAGAACCTAGATAGGGCATTCTTCAAACACAGGATCACCAGCCCCACTGCTTTCTGCCAAACCGCAGCTCCCGAAAGCGTTAAGCCGTTTGGTTAGTGAGACGGATTCTTGCCTGCCCTCCTGTAATTGTTTTATGGATTAGCCGTAAGTGTAAGGTCTCTCTGCATTAATTCTGAAGCTCTGCTTTACAATCCTGTAGCCGTGGGATGGAATCGGGGAAGTTTTATATTAAAAAATGGCTCTGCGAAAAAGAATTTGTTTGTAACTGAGGATCTCCCTCCCTTCCTCTTTCAACCAATTTTCTGCAACTCCCGGAGGGAAAAATATGTGGAAAAGCAAAATATTTCAACTGCGTATCTTCGGTTTCCAGATGTTCCAGGAAGGCAGGAACGGCGTTAAACGTGAAACAAAACGGTTGCAAACTGTCAAGAGATTTTTGGTCGTCAAAGTGCTAATTAAATATATAAATAAGCAAACTTTGAAACCAAGTTTGACACACTCCCCAAACAGGAGATGATGCCCTCAAATCAGGTATTATTTGGGTCTCATTACAGTGTGTCCAACTGTTTGATCCTTGCCTAAAACCAGAGGTGGGATTCAGCCGGTTCTAACCAGTTCTGGAGAAAGGGTAGCAGAAATTTTGAGTAGTTCAGAGAACCGGCAAATCCCACCTCTGACTGGCCCCAACCCCCACTATTCTCTGCCTCCCATTGAGTCCAAGCTGATCGGCTGGGTCTTCTATAGTTGCCCTGCCCAGGAGAACAGAGCTGGAAAGCAGGTTAGTGGGGTGGAGAGGGAAGGAAGATTTTGCAGTATCCTTCCCAGAGGTGGGTATTCAGCAGGTTCTGACCAGTTCTGGAGAACCAGTAGTGGAAATTTTGACTAGTTTGGAGAACCGGCAAATCCCACCTCTGACTGGAGATTTTACAGTCTCCTTCCCCTGCCACACCCACCAAGCCACACCTACAGAACTGGTAGTTCTGCCACCATTGCCTAAAACTCAAGTTACTTCTTTTCTGGATGTTGGCAGGTTTTAGAAAAGGTCAGTTTGGAAGGAGCTCAACATGCTGATGAAAAAGATGCTTGAAATATTTCTGGTGTCCAAGAGACAGATGCGAGCATTTTGCACAGCCCAGAGATTGGGGGAAGGGGATGCATGGAGGGTGTGTGTGTGAGGGGAAACTAACAGATTGTTTCTCTGCAAACTTGACACTGTCGCTGGGTTTCAAATCTTGTTTTGGCATCCTGACCTTCCGAGAAGCCCCAGCTGTTTGCATCTTTCGCTTGGTCTCTGGTCCTCACGGTGACCGGAGAACTTTTAATATTCATGGGAGTTTAAATATTTAATATCACAGCCATTATAGATGGCTTTTTTTCTTAAAAGAAAAAAAGACTGTTGCTTATTTCTTTTCTGAAAAAAAAAGTGAAGTTCCCAAAATCTAAAATGCCCCTCTGAGAGGCTTTACAGAACTTAACCCCTGGAATGAATTATGCAGCTCAACCCTCCTGTTTTGCATCCGAGGTCTGGGTTACAAGGAAACGAGAGGTCAAGGGAGAGAATAGCATAAACTGTTCTTGTTTTGGAGGGAGTGTTTTATGGGCCAGTATTCTGCACATTTAATGGAGAGGGGGGCAGTCCGGGGAGGCTTGGTTAGCGATGTCATTTCAATTCAGTCAAGAGCTTTGTGGCTTTGTTTGATCAAGGGCGGAATACAAATTTAGGAAAGAAGGATAACATGAAGCTTCTGCTGCTAATATGGTCATTAGATCTGACCTCAGTTGACTGCAGACCAAAATATTCATGGAACTTTTGCCTTGAGACAAGGCCTCCCTGGCAAGATTGGAAGGATTGGGTTGAGTTGGGTAGGGGTGAGTTGGGTTGAGTTGAGTTGGGTTGAGTTGGGTGGGATTGTGTTGTGTTGTGTTAAGATGGGATGAATTGGGTTGGGTTGGGTTGGGTGTGGTTGGGTTGGGTTGGGTGTGGTTGGGTTGGGTTGGGCTAGGTATGGTTGGGTTATATTATCTTGCCTTGCATTGCCTTGTATTCAGTTCTGTTCTTACAAATGGTCTTGAGTAGTTACTAAAATAATAAATCCCCCTCCCCCCAAATTCTGAATACTTGCTGGAACTAACCTTGCCTGGGTATTTGGAGAGTCCTTTTCAGAGGGTTGCAGTGGGTTTTGTGGACACAAGAGCCTTCCTCCTGTAGAAAACAGCAAGCCCCTGAAATAGCATTGCTGAGCTGTTCCTAAGGCAGGGAGGAAACACAGATTGTCCTGTGGCTATTGTGCAGACTTATGGTCCTTTGGTGGGATTATTGTATTGCGTGAATGAAACAATTTTCCAGAGCTTTGCATGCCTGCTTAAAGGTCTCAAAACCCCTTTGAGGAAGTAGAAAAATAAATAAATTGCAATGGAGAAAATAAATGGGTTTTCGCGTACATGTACTTTCCCTTCCTACCCTCTTGGATCTATGAAGAGAAACATTTCTCTATCAATTGCTGGTGGAAAAAGAAATCGAGTCAATTAAACGAAAGCAGCGACATCATATTCCCAGCGTGTTTTCCTGGCAGCCGTGAGAAAGCTGTTAGAAGGTGTTTTTTTTTTTTAATTCTTGGTAGCATTTTGTTTCTGAAGAAGTTAGTTCCATAAAACGGATGGGAAATCCGCAGCGTTTCTGAACTGCCAATAAAACTCCAGATCTGGAAGACAGAAAGGAGCTAATATAACGATTTATTACATTTTTAATAAAGATGTTTAGCCGAGGTGAGACATTGCAAGCCAGCTAGTCAACATTTGGTTCCTGATAAATATTATTAGAAGCATAACACGATCAACTGCAGGGGAGAACAAGAGCTGTCAGCGGGGCTTCTGCGGAAGGAATTCTCCGTCGGTGTCACCACTGGGTGTCTGTTGGCAAGGAACTCTATTATGATAAATATCCAGGAAATAAGAGAGAAATAAAAATGAACATCTCTGAGAAAGGAGCTACAACTTTGGCTGATGCCATTCCTGACAAATGGCAGTCCAATCACTTCTTGAAAGTCTCAAGTGATGAAGCTCCCACAACTTCTGAAGGCAACTTCTGTTCCATGGGTTGATTGTTCTCAACTGTCAGAAAGTTTCTCCTTATTTCTAGGTTGAATCTCTCCTTGTTCAGTTTCCATCCATTGTTCCTTGTCTGGCCTTCGGGTGCCTTGGAAAACAGCTTGACCCCTTCCTCCTCTCTGGGGCAGCCCCTCAAATTCTGGAAGACTGCTATCATGTCTCCTGTGGTCCTTCTCTCCACTAGACTAGCCAGGCCCAGTTCCTGCAACCGTTCATCATATGTTTTAGTCTCCAGTCCCCTAATCATCCTGGTTGCTCTTCTCTGCACTTTTTCTAGAGTCTCAACATTTTTTTAATGGTGTGGTGACCAAAACTGGATGGAGTACTCTAGGTGTGGCCTTACTAAGGATAGATAGATAGATAGATAGATAGATAGATAGATAGATAGATAGATAGATAGAT
>NW_020720657.1:0-10833 GCF_900518725.1 Notechis scutatus
GGGCTGCTCAAAGGAAAGAGCAGCTGCAGCAGCACGGGTGACTCGGGAGTAAGGCTGCAAGGTAATGGCCCCTCCCTTAAGAGATAAAAGCCAGCTGAGGAACCGGAGTTCTTTGCAGGAAGCAAAGAAGTTTTGGCACTCAAGCCTTGTGGACGTTCGGAATATCTTGGCTGGTATTTGGTGACTCTTTGTGTTTGAAATATTTCTTAGTAACTTTATCTAGTGTTCTTGGCAGCCTTACATAACCTTGGCAAGGCTTGTTCTTATCAGAGACAATTAGTTTGAAACAGCCAATCATTAAAAGGTTTTGCTGTTACCTGTTTGGTGTTTGTTTCCTTGGAACAAGGTTTGGGTCAGAACACATGGTGACTCAAGGCGGCTTACAAGAATATAAAAATATTAAACTAATAAAAAAGAGAAGAATGTAATAAATTAATATAATAATATAATAAATTATAAGATTGTACTGGCCAAAAAAATAATATTCAAACAAATGCAAAATATTACATAGGAATGTATATTAGAATGCTTGGAACTATTTTGTACACAACTGAATAACATACTTGTACCTAATTACTTTAAGAAAAATCATGAATGCATTGAAGGCATACAACTAATGATAAAACTCTAAATGGATACACAGTTGCAAACATATATCCTATGTTAAGAGACAGGGATCAAGGAAAAAAATAACCTTAATTACAAGTTTGATGATAGAAACGGCATTCCAGCTGCCCAATCTGACTGACATCATGAAAGCAAAACATAGGGGTATTTAAGGGCAAATGCATTCAACCAGAATGAAGATGCTTAATAGAGATACATTCTGTCAATATCCTCTTGCAAACTTTCAGATCTGCACCAATGAGCCAGCGACAACTTGCACGATACTTCTGAAAGACTTGTAAACAAACATTAAGTTTCCAACAGCAATTGCAAGACCATAAACAAATCTTCCTGCAGCTGCAGCACAGCTGGTCCAAAATCTCTGAGATTCTTCCGTTAATCCCTATGTGTTATAAACAAGAACACAAATTTCCTCCAAACAAAAAAACCAGATCTTGTAAATTGCACAGTGCAGGTAAATCCCAGCCTCCTTCCTGTTCATCTGCTGAATTTGATAGCTTTCTTTTCAGCAAGATTAGCTCAGAAATCAATCAATCAAGAGAAAGTACAGACATTAGTGATCAACTACTCCTTCGCTACTATGCTGAGATATGACCATGTAAACATAAGCACTATTTTTTGAAATTACAAATAAGCTGTGCAATAACCTTTACCCATTGTTAACAGACCCACAGTTTACCCAGTCAAATATTCCTGTTTGAAACAATACAGTGAACCACAAACTAAACATGTTCACAACCCTCTATATTAAAAAGCAATTGACAGCCTTATGATTCATGTGTTATTGGAATACAGTGGCAAAATCACAAACTGTTGTGTAAACAGGAAGAAAAATTCTAACAAGTTAATATTCCAACAGGTCTTTTCCGACATAGTTATAACTTGAGATAGCTGAGTTGCTAAAAGAACAGCAAGAAAACAGCTCTGCAGAAACTGCTTTTTGCCACTGTTTTTACACAAAATCATTTTTGTGGCTTAATATATTTCTCTATCATAAGAAGTATCTCACCAAGAAAAATAAATGGGGGTGCTCACCAAGAAACTCACTTGTGCAAATTATGAATAATTCCACCATTCCTTTCAACTGAATCAAATCAGAAAAAGAAGAATATTAGAAGGTGATATCAAAAATCATGTACTGAAATCCCCACCAATACAGAAAATGATTTGCAATAACTTCTCTGATCACTGATTTAGGTCTGCTTAAATAAAACTCTTCAATGTTACAATCAGCTATACAAAGGAACACAAATATATAAAAACACTCAAGTCCATAACATGGTATTCATTATTTCATGTCATTCAAATCAAATGATTCCTAGAAATTCACTCCCTACACTTCAAAGGAAACCTGTCAGAAAGATTCTCAAAATCCTAAAATCTATGCTCATCACCCTAGGAATTTTTGAATTTTGAATTCTTTATTGTCATTGTACATATGTAGACAGTATACATACAACAAAATTCACATAACACCCAGAGACCAGACATGCAAACACACACACGACAATCCCCAAACACTCCCCCACTCCCCTAAATTCCCCACCCCCTAAAAACATACAAGCATCCACGAATAGGCCTTCTGGAGAATATAAATTGAGTAAATGACGTAACCAATGCATATTTTTTCCTCTTTTTCTGTGCATCTTCAAAACTATAACACAAAAATAATCCTGTTTTAAACACAGGATCAGGTAGCATTCAATGTGTTCCACAACAAATCTCCTCTATTTTTCAGCCTCTGCCAAGATAACTTTATATGAAGTAATAACACTCACGTTCATCAGCTTTTCCCCACGCTGTAATGGGTGTGGTAATTCTTAGTTTGAGTTTGTGAATAGAGTACAAATCCATTCATAAACCACCAGAGAATTTTCCAATGGCAAGCAAAAGAATTATAATGTAGTTTTCTCACTCATTTCAGTTTTCTACGTGAAAGGATTTGATGGCTCCATCACATAAGCCTCTATTTTCTGATGAAAGCAATACTAAACAGATAAGCTTACCTTTTCAACTAAGAGGGAAAATATCCCAGTGCAAATTATAAGCTTTTAAGAAGATACAGGTAGTCCTTGACTTACAAGTTTGTTTAGTGATGTTCAGTTACAACGGCATTGAAAAAGTGACTAATGACTATTTTTCCGCACGACCATTGTGCCATCCTCATGGTCACGTGATCAAAAATCAGACACTTGGCAATTAGCTCATATTTATGACAGTTGCTGTGTCCCAGGGTCATGGGGTCATCTTTTGAGATATTCTGACGAGCAAAGTCAACGGGAAAGCCAAATTCACTTGACAATCATGTTATTAACTTAACAACTGCAGTGATTGTCTGCAGAGATTCTCAGTCATCCAGGTCATGGTTATCCCAAAGGTGCTTTTTTAGGAGGCAGCTGGACTTTCTGGGTTTTTTCTTTGAAGACATTTCGCTTCTCATCCAACAAGCTTCTTCAGCTCTGATAGCCCCACTATCCTGTCAAGAGCTGAAGAAGCTTCTGGGATGAGAAGCGAAACGTCTTCAAAGAAAAAACAAGAAAGTCCAGTTGCCTCCTGAAAAAGCACCTTTGGGATAGCTGCAATGATTCACTTAACAACTGTGGCAAGAAAGGTCATAACATGGGGCAAAACTCACTTAACAAATGACTCACTTGGGCACAGAAATTTTGGGCTCAATTGTGGTTGTAAGTTGAGGACTACCCATACGGTGCCCAACCTTTCTGTTCTGAATGGACTAGCCTAGCCTAGCCTGGAATCTCATAACTCTCTTTCTAAATAATTGTTCACTGGCTCTACACATCACCAGTAGCTGCTCTGAACTCTCTTTGCCATCAATAAAAGCTTCAGCTGGTGAAGGAGTATCTGGGTGGTCCTCCTTCTGACAAGGGTTAATTGCCCTCTGAACCAAGCACAAATATCCAGAGGACCAAGGTTACTGGGATTTTCTCCTCCACTTGCATCCTAGCAAGATGAGCTAAGTTTGGTACAGAATGAACTTAACACACTCACACGCCTGTCACACCATTTACACTAACTCACCATTTATTTTGGGATATTCCATTTATTATTAAATAAGTCATCATATGGAAAACTTCAGGATATATTCCCTGACATAACTGATCTCTCAAACCAAACTCCATTTTTAACTTACTCTTTCCTTTTCATGTAATATTTCTGAATATCTCAAACAGTCCACTCAACCATCATGATGTAATATATATAACATGCTGAGCCCAGATTTGTTTTTATTTATTGAACATATTTATATGATTGCCTAAGTCAAACATAGGTGACTCTGGGGGGGCTTTAAAAATCCGTAACATAAAAGCCATCAACCCAACTCAAGCAGCAGCAATACTATACAATCAAATCAACCATTTGATCACTCCATTCATGGTCCCCAGGCCCGCTGACAAAACCATATCTTCAGAGCCTTTTGCAAAAGCAACGAAGTTTTCAACAATTCTTCTGATCAAAATTCTTACACAAGCTAGGGCTACCTGTTCATTTCATAGTAAATTTAAAAATGGAAGCACTCATTTCCGTGCTTCTGTAACACTGCATCAGCACTTGAAAGAAATCCAGTGTTTTTGCCAAAGGGGAAAAAAAAAAAAGTCCTCTTCCCACCCTTTGAAGTCCTGTCCCCTGAAACCTGCTTCAGAGGGTTCCTCAAATTTCAAAAGCAAAATTCAGGTCTGTGGGGAACTGCAGGAAAGAAGAGGCATTCAATCTGCCAAGAATTCTGCTGAGGGATGGACGCGTGCATGTGGATGGAGTGGGAAAAAGGAGGAGGGGGAATAGGAGGGTAGATTACCAGTGGGTTGTTTTTTTTCATTAGCTAAACTTTAACATATAAACATATATTAAGGCAGTACAAACAAGCCATGGTATCTTGCACATTAGCTAAACTTGAACATAAAAACATATATTAAGGCAGTACAAACAAGCCATGATATCTCACACAGTTATGGTGACTGTTAGAAAGAAGTACGTGTATATAGTTTGAAGAAAGTAAGAATCTACTTCCTGTATACATAGTTAATTTGAAGGTGCCAGATTATTTAGCCCACCAGAAGAAAATCTATACGCTAACTATCAATGTTTTCTTCCAAGAGGGTTGAGACCATGAGGTGCGGGGTGTGTGTGTGTGAAATCCAGGGTGTGAGAAACTATGCAGATGTGGTGCATAGTTGTGCATATGTGCAGGTGTATGTATAACTTAGGCTGCTTAAAAAGCAGAGGAGCAATAAATCGTGTAATGCAATTTAATCAGTTAACTCCTGCCTGGAGGGAATATTAAGAGGGAGCGGGAGAAAAGAAACTTTTCTAAAATTCCCAACCCTACGTATGGTCATCCATCATAGCCTCTAAAAAAACACATAATTGATTTCCTTCCTTCCTTCCTTCCTTTCCTTCCTTCCTTCCTTCCTTCCTTCTCCTTCTGATAAAAAGTGGCAACATCAATAAGGCAATCAGGTTACATAGATTTGCTTAAGCCAAATAAAAATAGTAAACCTTTACAAATGTACATCAAGAGTTAGGATCAAAGTACAGAATATTCTTAATCCCTTTGCTGAGATTACTTAAATTCTCTTCATTTCAAGCAGGGAAAAAATGCTGTTGACACCAGTTAATGAGGAATTAGAACCTTTTGTAATATTCTGCAAAGCCCCAGAAATTAACCAAATGATTCCCATCTAAATTCTATCCACATTGTCTAAAGCTCTTCCTAATGCTGAATAGTGAATACTGAAACATATTTTGGTACAACAGAGTATTTGCCCTTTTTGCAAAAGATGTCAACTATCTAATCTCTCAAAAATTAATAAAATGTCAGGAGGCTGTTCCAGACAACCCTGAAAACCTCTAAAGGGGTTTGATCTGAAATTCTGCTTTTCCTGTCAAAGGGTCTGTCTTTTTAATAGTATACCAAGATAATGCTCTACTAAAATAATAAGTGGATACCTGATTGTTGTGAAATCACCAACGTCAATATGAGTCAGGAAGTCTTTAGTCCCAGATTAGACTAAATTTGTATATGATTTTAGGAGCTGCATAAGGGTGAGTGACTATCAAAGTAAATAAACAGGGCTAGAATCGAGTGTGTTCTGATCTGATATAAATTCAGTACCTAGTATTGTGCAGTAAGATGGTTAGGCCAGATTTATACAACTTTGTGTTCTTTTAATTAGAACACCAAGATCCATAAAGTAGAACCAATTGCACACTTGGAAGATTTACACACCCATGAACAAAGCATTCTTTGTTCTTGGCTTATCTGATCTAATCATGTGCGAATAGGGTGAAGCTGCTATTAGTCTTCCAGTAAAACAAAGCAAAATTCAAGAGTACCCCTATTCTCTCCTTTTACTGTTACATAAACCAGTGATGGGGGGAGGGTTGTCAGAACAAAGGAAATGAAGAGAGGACTACCCTTCCCTACCTTGGTATGTAATGACTCTAATATCTGACAGAGCACAGTGGATCTGCTTTTTGCATTTCAAAGTTCAAGATACCAGACACTGCAAAGGTTGCTAGGATAGCAGCTGGGCAGGATGGGAACCAGCAAACCATGTCCAGTACAGATTTTCCATTGTGTATTTCTTGGCTATTCATGGATATCTATGATTACTGCTGAAGAGAACTTGCAAATGTTGCAAATACATTTCTTGGACTTACGGAGCAAACACATTTTTGAGAACAAGTTTAACTCAGAAATCTGTTTGCTGTATAACAACTAAACTCAACTCCTCACATAAAATTCCACTTGAGATTCATCAAATTTTCATTACTTTAATTGCCTGATTTGTTGAGATGGACAAAGAAAATCATCTGTTGCTGCTATGGTAGTAGGAAATATGGTACTTGATCAAGTATATTGCACCACCAAAAGCTAAGCAAAACTCAAGTGATTCTTAACTACAGGTAACCCTTGACTTACAACCACAATTGAACCCAAATTTTCTATTGTTAAGTGAGACATTTGTTAATCAAGCTTGCCCCATTTTACAACCTTCCTGGCCCCAGATGTTAAGTGAACCACTGCAGCTGATAAGTTGGTAAAATGGCTGTTAAGTGAATCTGGCTTCCCCATTGACTTTGTGTGTAAGAAAGTCGCAAAAGGTGATCATGTGACCTTGGGACACTGCAACCATCGTAAGCATGAACCAGTTGCCAAACATCTGAATTTTGATCACATGAACATGGGGGTGCTACAAAGGTTGTAAGTGTGAAAAAGATCACAAGTCACTTTTTTCAGTGCCATTGTAACTTTGAACGGTCACTAAATGAATTGCTGTAAGTCATGGTATTTTGTATCATTGTGGTAAACAAGCCATCTTAAATCATTTTAAAATTGTCTATGGAGCATAAAAGTGCTACTGTTTTATGTACAGGGGTGTCAAACTGGTGGCCCGCAGGCCGGATACATCACACACGGGCAACACCCACCCCATCTCTGCAAAGGGGAAAAATGTCACAAAACATCACGTGATGGCAATGTGATGCAGTGAGTTTGACACCCATGGTCAAACTTCAGGAAATCCTCGACTTAAGAGTCACAATTGGGACTGGAATTTCCCTCGTAAGTAAAATCAGATTTATGATCATTTTTACCAGAGTTAAGTGAATCACACTGTCATTAAGCAAATCTGGTATCCCCAATTGACTTTTCTCGTTGATAGCTGGCTGGGCAGACTGAAAATCATGATCACATGACAAGATGCCACAACCATCACGAATGCCGGTTACCAAGTGCCTGAATTGCAATCACAGAACTGTGGAGATGGTGTGATGGTTGTAAGCTTGAGAGAATGGTCACAAATCACTGAGGCCATTAAACAAATAGTTGTAAATCGAGGACTACGTATATTATATTTACAGAAAGGTATTTGTAAAACAAATTATACTGCAAATAATAATTTAAAATGGGCGTTGGTAGAAGTTACCGTGAACGCCCTTTCTATCTATGTTGCGAGAGAGCCCAGGATGGGTTGACTCCTTCCTATGATGTCATTTAGCTGAGTCTGTACTAAGATATAAAAGCCAGCCCCCAGAAGAGACCCCAGCTTTGGCGAAGATACTTGACAGACTGAAAGGTGTCTCTGAAAGCACAAATGAATACAGAAATATGTCTTACCCTCTCCGGACGAATCAAGGGAGGGGCTGGGCTCTCTCGCAGCATAGATAGAAAGGGCGTTCACGGTAACTTCTACCAACGCCCATTCTCCTCCATGCTGCATCGAGAGCCCAGGATGGGACATATCAAAGCTTGCATGTCCACGGGTGGGTCCTCGTCTGGCTCATCACACCGACTGTGGAACCACTCGTTGAAGCACCCATCTGCCGAAGGCTGCAGTCGCCGAGGCAAAAGCATCCAGATGGTAGTGTCTGATGAAAGGAGACGGGGATGTCCACGTGGCGGCACGAAAAATCTCCTCAAAGGATGCTTGGGTCGCCCAGGCAGCAGAAGTGGCCGCGCTTCTGGTAGAGTGTGCCGTCAGACCTCGAGAAACCGGAAGGGCCGCAGCTTTGTAGGCCTGCTCAATGCAAGACCTGACCCACCTGCTAATAGTAGAAGAGGCCTTGTGCCCCAAGTGAGAAGGGAAAAGGAAACAAAATGGCTTCCGACTTCCTGAAGGAGGAAGTGCACTTAATGTATATTCTAAGAGCCCTATCTACGTCTAGCGAGTGCCACTGCTGCTCTAAGTCATGGTGCGGGAGGGGGCAGAAGCCAGGCAACATAATGTCCTGGGACCTGTGAAACAGGTGTTAACCCTTGGAATAAATGAGGGGTCCAGACTGAGGACAACCCTATCATCGTGAAAGAAACAAAGATCCTGTCTGATGGAAAGAGCAGCGAGATCGGATACCCGCCTGACTGAAGTGATGGAAACAGGGAACACTACCTTCAGAGTCAGGAAACGGAGAGACAATGTTCTAAGGGGTTCAAAGGGGGGCTTTGTAAGGGCATTAAGGACCACATGAAGATCCCAGGAAGGATACCTGTGAACCACCAGAGGGTGCGGGTTGGAAGCCCCTTTCGAAAACCTCCTGACTGAAGGGTGATGGGATAAGGAAGGAAGCGAACCCCATGAAAGAATCGAGGAGAGGGCCTCAACCTGCCTGCATAAGGTGTTGGGGGCCAAACCTTTCTCCAGATCATGCTGAAGGAATCTAAGAACCTCTGCCAACTTGGCTGAAGCGGGAGAGAGAGGCACCCTAAGGCATCATCAGGAAGGGGGCATCATAGATGCGCCTTGTGGGAGGTTTGCGAGATGCCAGGATAGTGAGGATGACCCTTTCAGGAAGATCAGCCACCTCTAGCCGCTGCCGCTCAAGTGCCACATGGTCAGCTTGAGCCACTGGGGCTCCGGGTGGAGCAGAATCCACTGATGAAGGGAGATTAGATGGGCTGGGATCCTCCAAGGAGAAGCCACCGATAGGTTAACCAGGTCCGCAAACCAGGGCCTCCTTGGCCAATAGGGTGCCAGGAGGAGGAGCTCCGCTCATTCCTCCAACATCTTCCGAATTACTGCCGGAATGATGGGAGCGGGGGAAAGGCATAGAGGAGATTTTTGGGCCATCTGCACCGAAGGGCATTGGTCCCCTCCGCTCCCTGGCAAGGAAACCTGGTGAAGAATCTGGTGACCTGGGCAATTTGAGGAGTGGAGAAGATCCACCTCCGGCGTTCCGAATCTGAGGGAAAGGTCCCTGAATAGAGAAGGAGGAATAGACCATTCTGCCTGGTCGACTAGACTCCTGCTGAGCCAGTCAGCCTGGGAGTTGTTGATCCCGGAGATGTGGTCCGCCGCGATCGATAACAGGTGTTTCTCTGCCCATAACCCCAACCGTAGAGCCTCTCTCATGAGGACTTTGGACCTCGTCCCCACTTGCCAGTTGACATGAGCCTTTGAGGCCATGTTGTCCGTAGGGACTAGAACATGAGAGCCGGTCATGAGTGCCTGAAATGCTTGAGAGCTAGAAAAATGGCTGAGCTCTAGCCAATTTATGGGAAGGGCCTGCTCTGACCTGGACCAAGGTCCTGAGCTATCTGGCCCTGCATATGGGAACCCCAACCCAGGAGGCTGGTATCGGTGGTTATCACTAGCCTGTCTGGGATCCTGAAAAGGAGTCACTTCCAGATTAATGGGGAACACCACCAATTGAGAGTTCTCCGGATTTGTGGCGGGAGTGGGACCTTGATGGATGAGTGGCTGGTCCCTGCTCATTGGTAGGGAAGCAGGAACCATTAGAATGGACAGGAGTGGAAAAATCTGTGGCTCTGGAGATATGACAGGGTAATTTGCAGATCCCGATGGGCTGCATGGATGAAGGAGGACAGAATCAAAATGTTGTCCAAGTAGCATTGGATCCTCACTGGAACAGAAAGCAGAGATGCCATCAATGTTTCCAGAACCTTCGTGAAGACCCTTGAAGCCGATGAGAGGGCGAAGGGAAATGCTCGATACTGGTAATGGGTATTCTGATAACAGAAACAGAAAAACTGGCGATGATGAGGCCCAATGGGGATGTGGAGGTAAGCCTCCATGAGATCAGTGGAAGAGAGATCGCCCTCCCGAACGCTCTCTAAAATAGAATGCAGCTCGGGTTTCAAGAAGGAGTTGAATGGCCTGATTCATGAGGTCTTGCCTGGAAATGTCCAAGAGACTGGACAGATCAAAAAATTTGGGGGGGGGAGGGTGCATTAGGAAGTCCAATTGTAATCCTGACCTAATAGTGCTGAGCACACAGGCATCCACTGTTGACTCCTCCCATTTGGAGGCAAAGAAGGCTAGGTGACCTCCGATGGGTGGGGAGAACGAGGGATTACTTAGAGCGACGGCAGGAATGACCCCCACCCTCCCGAAAGGGCTGTTTACCAGTATAAGGAGCTGGGCGATAGTCGGCTCTCTTCCCAGAGGAAGAGAGAATTTCACGTTTATCTCTGATTTCAATAAGGTTCCAGAGCATTGCCAAAAAGCTTATCGCCCACGAATGGAACTGAAACCAGCTTCCATTTATGGCGTGACTCCACCTACCAATTTCTGAGCCATAACAGTCTTCTTGCTGCTCCTGAAGATGCCATGGCCCTGGATGCAAATTTGGCAGAATTGAGAGTGGCAACTGCAGTGAATTCTGCCGCTGCGATAATCTTATTAAGGCCTTGGTGAGACCGAAGGTCAGATGTAGGCAATCTAATCTGGA
>NW_020720658.1:0-10833 GCF_900518725.1 Notechis scutatus
ATTCATTCATTCACTTCATTTATTCATTCATTCATTTCATTCATTCATTCATTCACTTTATTCACTCACTCACTCACTCACTCACCATTCATTCATTCATTCATTCACTTCATTCATTCATTTATTCATTGACTTCATTCCTCCCTCCCTCAGCTGCGTTCAGGCCTTCAAAGGAGAGGGGAAAGCATCTGAGATGCTCAGAGCCTTTGCTTCCCCCCCTCCCCCCCTCCTGGGTTCTGGGGAATTGACTTAAATCCACGGCTGCCCGAGTTTGGGGGGTGGGGGGTGTCGAGGGGGCCCACAGAAGCGCACAAAACCTTCGCTCTGCTTTCTCGGGCCGTGTCAGTCGGGCGTTTCTAGCAAGGTGGCTTGTGTCCCCAAGAGAGTCTCCCGCCCTGAACGAGACCCCTCCTGGGCGTCCCCAGGGACCCCCCAACCCATCTTCCCCAGCAGGGCTCGTGCCCAGGCCAGCCCGGCCGTCCTCGCGCCCCAAGCGGCCGCTTCTGCTCACCTCCCTCCAAAGGCTGCGCAGGGGGTGCCAGTAGAAGCGGTTGCCCAGGTCGTGAGTCACAAGGGTCCCATCCAGGTAGCTGCAAGGTGGACAAGGGCCGCTCAGGCCTTCCCAGCCTCCCTCACCCGCCTCCTCCACCTTGGCAGAGCCCCGCCTGACACTGCCAGGGGCCGAGGGACTGGGGGGAGGGGGAGGAAAGGGGGGGGGGCGGCCTGCAAACCGCAAGGCGCTCACCTGAATTTCCCCGGCACCCCCCCAGCGCAGGGGGCATAGAGGTTGTAGATATTGAGGCCGGATTCGTCCACAATGTGGATCACCTCCATCATCTGCGGGGAGCAAGAGAGCCGGATGACCTCAAGGGCTCCCCTCCACCCCACCCCCCATGTCTCGTCTCCCCCCTCCCCGGCCTGCCAGGGTTCCCCCCACTCACAGCAGCCGTGCAGTTCAGATTCGGGTTTTTGTGGAAGTTGCACTTTTCTCCAGAGCAGCAGAAGCGCTGCAGGTCGCCCCAGAGCCTGTGGAGGGGAAGCCGGGTGGGTGTGCGCGTGTCTCAGCTGCCTCTGGGGCCGCAGCACCAGCCCCTCCCAGGACACGCCCCCCCTCCCGGGGGTGGGGGGCAGAGACTCACTGGTTCCCCAGGAGGCCGTGGTAGTAGGCGAAGTAGACCAGGGAGTTGTCGTTGGTCTCGTAGGAGGAGAGCCCGTTGCCCACCGAGAGGCCCTGAAAGACACACGTCCAGTGACCTCCAGAAGCCCCTCGCCCCCATTTCCCTCCTGCCCCCCCCCAATGCCCAAGACGAGAGGAGTTGACTTGCTCTTGGCGGTCAGGTCCCCCCTGGTGCTGCCCCCCCACCCCCGGATGGCAGGGAAATGGAGGCGGCTGCCCCTCCCCCCTGGTTTCCCTTCCCCAAACAAGCAGGTCAAGGGAGGAACAGCAGCTGCGCAGCTTCTGCTGCCGGGCAGAGATCCGGTTTTGCCACTCTCCACCTCTGCAGCGCTGCCCAGGGCCGGGGGCGATTCCCCTGGGCTCCCCTGCGGCCGCTCCCCCCCCTTCCATCCCTGCCCACTTAATGCCAGGCTCCCCGGAGCCTCCCCCAGGGCCACACCCACCTTCAAGTTGAGGCTGGCGTCCTGCATGACCCACTGGGCCAGGGTGGGGATGTAGATCCCGCCATAGCTCTCTCCAGCCAGGTAGAGGTCTTTGGGCAGGTGCTCCGGGAACAGGTTGAAGAACTCTTTCAGGGCCAGGTAGTTGACGCGGGCCACCTGCGGGGGCAGAGAGAGGGCACGTGCCAGGCACCAGCGGGCAGGCCAGGGTAAACGAGGGCAGGGGACAAGGGTCGGCACCCACCTCTGTGTCGTTGGTTTGGTAGTGTTGGCTATCCGAGTAGGAGTAGCCGACACCGACTGGGGACTCCAGGTAGAGGATGTGAGCGAGCTGGGGGGGGGCAGGGGGGGGGGGGGGGGGGCCCGGGGGGGGGGGGGGGTGTTATCTTGCCCCTGCCTCTCATGCCCTCTGGGTGCGGGTGGGCAGGAGATGCTCCAGCCAAGCTTTCAGGGCTGGGGGGGTGGGGGGTGGGCTCACCTTATTCCAGGCATAGTCATTGTACTTCAAGGTGACTCCATCTGGCTGGACCTAAAGGGGAACAAGGGACCCTCCTCAGGGGAGACCCCCCGGATGCCCACGGCCTTTGCCCCAGGAGGACCAGGCTCTCTGCCCAAGAGCCCCTCCTGAGGGAGGCAACCGTCGCAGGGGGGGAGTGTGACCTCACAAATGCCCGGGACACAAGGGAGCCGGGGCCTCGGCACACCGGCAGGGAGGGAAGTGGCCCCGCGGCTCCCGCCCGCCTCCCCCCACGGAGCCCGGGGGCGCGCGGGAGCGGGGCGACCGACCCTGAAAGGCCCGTGCTCGCTCAGAAGGCCGGCGATGGAGCTGCAGCCGGGACCCCCGTTCAGCCAGAGCACCAGCGGCTTCTCCGCATCCGCCTCCTCCGCCTCCACGAACCTGCGGAGAGGAAGCCGCGGTCGGAGGGGCCGCCCGGCTGCCAGCCCCCCTCCCCCTCCGCCCCCCCCGCCGCCAGCCCACCAGTAGTGCAGGTGCTGGTCTCCGTCCACGCTCAGGTAGCCCGTGTACTGCTCGAAGGCCGGCTGCTTGGCCAGCCCCGGCAGGAAGTCGATGGCGAACTTGGACGACGGCGAGCCCGACCAGGCGGCGGCGGCGGCGGCGGCGGCCAGGAGGAGCAGCGGCAGCGGCAGCGGGAGAGCCATCTGCGGGGAAGGGAGGGAGCGCAGGGCGGGCGGTCAGGCGCCCTCGGGGGGCTCCGCCGGGAGGAGCCTCCCGCCCCCCAATCCCTCCGGAGCGGAGCCCGCGGGGTCCCGGCAGCGGCGGTCCCGGGCCGTCCCGGCGGAGCTCACTTGGCCACGGGCGGGCGGGCAGGCGGGCGGGCGGGGGCTCCTCGGGCTCCGGCGGCGGCAGCGGCAGCGGCACCAGCAGCGGCAACCGGGCGCACGTGACTGCCGCTCCCCGCCGGGCCCCGGTCACTTGACGGGCGGGGCGGGGCCGGAGCCAGCAGCGGCCAATCGGGCCGGCGCGCCACTTCGCCCCGCCCCGCCGGGGAGGAGGAGGAGGGGGGGCGGCGGCGGCTGCGGCCTGAGCCGAGCTGAGCGGCGGCCGGGATTCCCCGGAGCGAAGCGCCCTGCGGACCCCCCCCCCCCCCCCCCCCCCCCGCGCCGGCCTGGCCCGGAGGAGCCGTTGCCCCGTTGCGCCCCAGAAGCCCCGGAGGCGGGGCGGGATGGCGGGGGGAGCCGGGCGGGGCGCCGCTCTCTTTGCCGCGCTGCGGGTTGGGCGGCGGCCGGTCTCAACCTGTCCCCGCGGGGGCTCCGAACCTTGCCCGGCTTCTCCGGCCGGCGCTGGACGGGTGGCGGAGCGGGAGGCTCTGGCGGAAGCGGCTGCCGACCGAGGCCCACCGCGGCTGGGGAGGGCTGCTTTGGGCCGCCTCGCAGCACAGACGGGACCGGGGGCCGCACAGCTACCCGAGTCCGGTCGGCCCAGAGTGGCGGGGGGGGGCGTGCAAGAGCGGGGCCCCCGGAAGCCCCGCGGATCGGGCGCAGGGAGGCTGCGGGGTTGGAGGGGGCGGCCTGCTTGGGCGAGGAGGCCGGGCCGGGCCGCTCTGAGCGCCGGCGGCGTGTCCGAGCTGCATGTGCTGCTCCCGGCGCCCGGGCCGGATCGCCTTTCCGACGTTCGGGCTGCTTTCGCGCGGGCCGATTCCTGCCCGGCCCCCCTTGGCGGGCGGCAGTCGCGCCGGGCGCTAGGACCCGCCCGGCTGCCGCTCTCCCTCTTTGGAGCCGGGCGTCCCAGGGGGGCGGCCGCCCCCTTAAAATAGCCTGGGCTGCGGCCGGCCGGATCCGAGATGGCGGCTGCGCGGCACGACCCCCCCACGCGCTTCCACGGGGTCCACGGGGCCCACGTGTGCCTGGACGCCTCCCGCACGCGGGCCACCCGCGTGGAGAGCTTCGCGCACGGGCTGTGCTTCAGCCACCGGCCGCTGGAGCCCGGCCAGATCTTCCTGGTGGAGATCGAGGAGAAGGAGCCGGGCTGGTGCGGCCACCTGCGCGTGGGGCTCACCGCCCACGACCCCCGCAGCCTGGCCGCCGTGCCCGAGTACTCGCTCCCGGACCTGGTCAGCCTGGGCGACAGCTGGGTCTTCGCCATCACGCGCAACCACAACCGCGTGAGCGAGGCGCCGGCCGGCGGGCGGGGGCTCCTCTGCGGCCCCCACCTGCTCATCGAGCAAGTCCGCATCCCCCGCGACAAGCTGGTGGGCCGGAGCCGGCCGGGCCGCTACAGCCACATCCTGGACGAGCTGTACAAAGCCAACGTGCTGCCGCCCACGGCCCGCAAGAGCCGCATCGGGGTGCTGTTCACGCCGCAGCCGGACGGGACGGCCGACATGCACATCGTCATCAACGGGGAAGACATGGGGCCCAGCGCCCGGGGGCTGCCCGGGTCCCGCCCCCTCTATGCCGTGGTTGACATCTTTGCTTCCACCAAGAGCGTCCGAATCATCCAGGTGGAATACGGCTGTAGGTATTGCGCAGTCTGTCCAGGGAACACCGCCCCCTTAGATTCCCCCCCCCTTGAGCCTCGCTAACCCGGCCAACAGTGGGGCTGCTGGTAGGCTAGAAGTAGGACCGGTCTGTGGGGTCCAGCTTGGCCCCTTTGACTCCACGCGGAGCACAAAGAGGGGTTACAGGAATTGGGTCTGTCCAATTCAGTGAAAAGAGTGAGGAGGCCGCAGTGGTTCAGTATTGGAGGGGCTGCCCCAGAGAAGAGGAGGGTCCGCCTCTTCTCCAAAGCCCCAGAGGGCAGGACAAGAAACCACGGGCGGAAACTCAAGTCGAGGAGAGAAGCAACCAGGAGTTCAGGAGACGCTTCCTGAGAGTGAGAACCATTAACCAGCAGCGGGACAGAAGTTGCCTCCAGAAGTTGTGGCTGCTCCGTCCCTGGAGGTTTTGATGGGACTGGACCGCCACTTATCTGGAACGGTACTATAGGGCCTCCTGCTTGAGCAGGGGGTTGGACTAGAAGACCTCCGGGGTCCCTTCCAGCGCTTTTTATTCTGAGTTAGCCCAGGCGAGGCTGGGATGCGTTGCCAGCGAGAGAACCCAGCCCGAACCCGGCGTTTTCCCCAGGGCCAAAGCTGGGCAGCTGTGGGGGACGTCTTCGTCCTGGAGGAAGGAGATCGCCTGCGCCGGGAACAGGAAGTCAGAGGGTTTGCCTGCCCGTGGTGCAGCTCTGTGAAGAGGAGCCGTCAGCGGCGCTCAGACACACCACAACAACCCAACCACAACGGAAGCAGGAAGTTCTTGCTTCTGTCATCTCCTCATCGGGCTACTTTGAGTAAAGCCGCCTCCACCCACGCCAGAGATTACCGATAGTCCTAAAGGGCTTTGATGGAAAGGTTGCAAGGGCAGGCCTGGTCCAGGTGCTTCGAGAAGAGGGCAGAAGGATGCTTTAGGCCAGAGGTCTCCAAACTTGGCAACTTTAAGACCTGTGGACTTCAACTCCCAGGGGTGAGGATATCTGGGAGTTGAAGTCCACAGGTCTTAAAGGTGCCAGGTTTGGAGACCCCTGCTTTAAGCATACCAGGGATTATTGTGGTCCCACAACCAAGGATCAGACCATATTCTGGTATCTTAACAGAGAACAGATAATCAGAGTTGGAAGGGACCTTGTAGGTCATCTAGTCTAACCCCCCGCACCCAAGTGGGAGACCCTACACCATTTCTGACAAATGGCAGTCCAATCTCTTCTTGGAAGCCTCCAGGGATGAAGCTCCCACAACCTCCGAAGGCAACTTCTGTTCCTTTGGTTGATTGTTTCCACTGTCAGAAAGTTTCTCCTTGTTTCCAGGTTGAATCTCTGCTTGTTCAGTTTCCATCCATTATTCCTTGTCTGGCCTACAGGCGCTTTAGAAAATAGCTTGATCCCTTCCTCCTCTCTGTGGCAGCCCTTCAAATATTGGAAGACCGCTATATCCTGTCTCCCCTGGTCCTTCTCTTCCCTAGACTAGCCAGGCCCAGTTCCTGCAATTCCATTCTTCATCTGTTTTGGTCTCCAGTCCCCTCATCATCCTGGTTGCTCTTCTCTGCACTTTTTCTAGAGTCTCAACATCTTTTTTATTGTGTGGTGACCAAAACTGGATGCTACTCAGTTCAAACCAATCCCCTTCCTCTCCATTTACTAGCCCCTCCCCCAGAGCCCCCAGGCGTGAAGGGGCTGGGCTCATCCCAAATCCCTCCCCCCAGGGTCCGGCCCTGAGAATCCAATCAACATCCAGTATGATGTTAGGGGAAAGCTCCTCTTCAGGTATTTCTTGCACCTGGAGTCTCTGGGCAGTTGGTTTTGATGGCATGTAAACAACTCCACTCAGCAGCGCCATAATCCATGAGTGCAAGACCTCCCTTTCAGTTCTCGTGCCGCTACCCCAGCTCACTTCCCCATCCCAAATACCTGAGCCACCCCCCCCCCTCCTGGTTACTATGGCAGCCGATAGCAAGCTGGCTGAAGAAACACCCGTGCTGGAGGTCTGCCCACAGAAACTTCCAGAGGACTCTGGATGAGCCCAGCCATTTCACACCGGGGGCTGCTCGGAGGGAGTTAGGAAGAGAGAGAGATGCGTCTTAATGCGCTTGGCTATTTCGATGGTTTTACCAACCATCTTGGCTTTAGTTTCAAATGGCGTGATTGATGGGTAAAACAATAATTAGAAAGGAGTAAACACATTTATCTCTAATTGCCTAGTATTTCTCCAAACCTGATGACTCACTTATGTTTCATTTTCCCATCCCAGAGTAATTGCTGCAGAACCACTCAAATCCCAGGGAAGAAAAAGGACAGGGTGTCCCAGTTTAAGGGTGTGGGTTGCTTCCCTTAAAATGCAGGTGACAGCAGCAGCGTGGCCTGGTCTGCCGTCTTCCTTCTTTTCCGCACGGCCCCTTTTCAGCCTCAACGTTTTACCTGTTTTAATGTTTAACATGGAGAAATTCCGTTCCCTTACTCTTAGCGGGGCTCCTAAGGGAATCTTTGCAAGAGCCTGCATGGCTCACGCTGTACCTGTCCCATCAACTGGCTGGGCCTTAAGAGGAGATCGTTAAAGGCAAACCATTTATCCCAAAGGTGCTTTTTTTTTTTCCAAGAGGCAACCGGATTGTTTTTCTCTGAAGACGTTTTGCTTCTCATCCAAGAGGCTGCTTCAGTTCTGACTGAATGGGGGGGCGGGGGGGAATGGAAGGATTGACACTTGAAAAAGCACCTTCAGGATAACCATGACCTGGGAATCTCCATGGACATTTAGCAAACCATTTATCTTTCTTGAGTGAGTGGGTGGCTCAGGCCATGGGACTCGCAGGAGGAGAAAATGGAAAAAAGCAGGAATTGGAAATGAAAGAAAGAAAATGGCTTGGGGGGAGCGGGGGCTAGTAAATGGGGAGGAAGGGGATTGGCTTGAACCGAGTTGGCGTGGACTTGGGAAGTGAAGAAGCAGATTGGAATAGTTGCAGGAATTGGGTATGTCTAGCCGAGCGAAGAGAAGGACGAAGGATTGAACTCTTCCAATATCTGAGGGGTTGCCACAAAGAACGTAGAATGATACATTTGGGAGGGGCTTCTGAGGCCCTCTAGTCCAGCCCCCTGCTCTAGCAGGAGACCCTATGCCACGTCAGTCACATGACTGTCCAGTCTCTTCTTAAAAACCCCAGGGATGGAGCAGCCACGTCCTCTGGTGGCAAGCAGTTCCACGGGAGAATCGTCCTCCCTCTTAGGAAGGTCCTCCTTAATTCTAGGTTGCTTGTCTCTGTGATTAGTTTCCATCCATAGTTTCCTGTCTTGCCTTCTGGTGCTTTGGGAAATAGTTTGAACCCCCCCCCTCCTCTTTGTAGGAGCCCCACAAATATAAGAAGGGGGGCCAACCTAAGATCCAGAGCACCTGAGGGCAGAATAAGAAGCAATGGATGGAAACGAACCGAGGAGAAACCCAGCCTGTAATTTCCTGATGGGGAGAACAGTTAACCCGTGGAACAGCTTGCCTCTAGAACTTGTGGGTGCTCCATCACTGGAGGTTTTCAACAACGGACCAGACAGCCATTTGTCTGGAGTGGTAGAGGGTTTCCTGCCTGATCGGGGTTGGACTAGAAGACCTCCGAGGTCCCTTCCAACTCTGATGTGCTGTTACTCTGTTATCCCCATTCCTGAAAGATTTTGAGCAAACGTGAAAAGCCAAATAGCAGCTCTTTGTAGCAGTTGCAAGAAAGAATGCAGACAAACAATTTTGTGTCACCTTAACATCCAGGAGATTCACTGCGGCGCACGGTTTCACCCTGCATTAGCTCCCTTTCCCAGGTGCCCAATCCTCTTGGCGTTGCTGTTACCACAACAGATTAACAAAACTATTTTTGGAAATTATTCCTGAGGGATAAGGTTACACAGGATAAACAGGACGAACACAACAGCTGCGTGATATTTTTCAATCTCCAGGAGAATTTCTGAAAAGGGTGTGGGGTGATTTGGGCCTTCCAGACAGAGTTTGGAAGAATCATCTAGGATTTCCCAGGAAACCAATTCAAGAGGAAGGGAAGGAAAAGCATTTCAGCAGCCAAATTACTCAGAACAGAACTGGGACCTTAGAGGTCTTCTAGTGCAGCCCCCTGTTCAACCAGGAGATCTATACAATTTCAGACAAATGGCTGTCCAGTCTTTTCTTCAAAACCTCCATTGATGAAGCACCTACAACTTCTGGTGGCAAGCTGTTCCTTTGGTTGATTGTTCTGTCAGGAAGTTTCTCCTGCATCCCAAGTTGCTTCCTCTCTTGGATTAGTTTCCACCCATTGTTTCTTGTCCTGCCTTCAGGGGCTTTGGGAAACAGGTGGACTCCTTCCTCTTTTTTGTGGCAGCCCCTCAAATACTGGAAGACTCCTATCATGTCCCCTTCTCTCCTCTAGACTGGCCAAACCCAAATCCTGCAACTGTTCTTCGCATGTTTTAGTCTCCAGGCCTTTAATCGTCTTAGTTGTTTTTCTTTGCACTTTTCCCAAAGTCCCAATACCTTTTTTCTAATGTGCTGACTGCACCTGGATGCAGTATTCCAGGTGTGGACTTGCTAAGGCTGTGGCTAGTGGTACTAATACTTCATGTGATTTTGATTCTATGCCTCCATTTATACAACCCAGGATTGTATTAGCCTTTGTGGCTACTGCTGCACACTGTTGGCTCATCTTTAACTTGGTCTTCTAGTCCACCTCTCCCTGCTCAAGCCTTTCAGACAAGTGGCTGTCCGGTCTCTTCTTAAAAATCTCCAGTGGTGAAGCAGCCACAACATCTGGAGGGCAGCCGTTCCACTGGGTAGTTGGTTCTCCCTGTTGGGAAATCCCTCCTGCATCCCAAGTTGCTTCTCTCCTTGACTGTCTCTGGATATGGAGGTTGCTGAGGAGGGAAGGGCTGGACACCAGCTGTCAAGGATGGGCTTTCTCCCTAGGAGACTGTCTCTTGAAGGCCTTCCACTCACAGCATCCTTCTGGGGAGCAACAGCTGCTCTGAGGCGAAGGTGCCGTGACGGAGACGCCGCTGCCCACAGGCAGCCCTAATCCATGCGTGGGCCCCAGGAGACTCTTCCCGAGGCTGCTGGACAAGCCCAACTGGGTCTCCCTGGAGGCGTTGCCAGGGCCGCCGAGAGGATGATTAAGTGCTGGAACAAGACTAATATGGGCCCCCTCACCTGCACCTTAAGTTAACTTCTCCCCTCCCCATCACCCTGTGGATTTCGCTTTCCTCCCTGCACCGACGTCACTCCTAACCGGGGGTGGGATTCAAAATGTTTAACAACCTGTTCTGTGGGTGTGGCTTAGTTGGTGAGCATGGCTTGGTGGTCATGTGACTGGGTGGGCATGGCCAACTCAACATCACTCACATCGAGGCACCATTGCCTCACCTGGCCTCTCATGACTGTGGGGATGCTGCAACAGCCATAAGTGTGAAAAACGGTCATAAGTCATGTTTTTCAGTGCCATTGTAACTTTGAATGGTCCCTCCACACAAGCAAAGTACCAGCAAAGGAGGGGGAAAAAACTCCAGAGAAATTCCAGAGGCAGGAAGACTAGTCCTGCCAAGAATGTAATAAGGGTTAACAGAGAGGCAGTTTCTGTAAGCAACACCAGAATGTTTCCTTCCTGCCTTCCTTACAGGATTAGGCCAGTAATTTCTTCTAACAACCGGTTCTCCGAACTGCTTAGAATGTTAACAACCGGTTCTAGCGAATAGGTGCGAACCTGTAGAATCCCACCCCTGCTCCTAACCACCTGAGAGGCTCATTTAAAAAGGGGGAGGGGGCTTCCAGGGCAGTGAAGCAGATTGGGAAGCGGGGAGGGGGTGAGCATGAAGTATGGAGAAGCAGAGTCTGCGCAGCCCACAAGTAGATGTTTATTTTTCCGACTGGGAGAAGAATGGTTCACTCTAGTCCAAGCTTGGCAACTCTAAGCCTGGAGGGCTTCAACTCCCAGAATTCCCCAGCTGCCAAGTTTGGAGACCCCTGCTTTAGTCTATACGAATGGGGAAAAAGTGACACTCCCCTTGCCGCCCACCCTCCGGTTTACCCTCCTGCGTTTTAAAGCCACTCCTCTTGCCAGTTGCCCTTTGGCACAGCTGGAGGGCGCACAGATCCTCTGACTAAGCTAACTTCCTTCCTTCCTTCCTTCCTTCCTTCCTTCCTTCCTTCCTTCCTTCCTTCCTTCCTTCCTTCCTTCCTTCCTTCCTTCCTTCCTTCCTTCCTT
>NW_020720659.1:0-10831 GCF_900518725.1 Notechis scutatus
TCGCCATTGCTATTTGTATTGACATTAGAAGTATTAAACAGAAACATTAGACAAGATAGGGATATAAAGGGCATGGAAATAAAAAGGTAAAATATAAATTACAGGCATTCGCAGATGATTTGTTTTTTATACTAGAAGAACCATTAGAAAAAGGACCTAAGTTAATTGGAAAAATAGAAGAATATGGAGAAGTGGCAGGATTGAAAATAAATAGGGAGAAACTAAGATATTAGTGAAAAATGTTGCAGAAAAACAGAAAAAAGTTAATGGAAAGAATGGATATTCAGATCACTAAGAACATAAAATACTTAGTATGATAATTATTATAATTTGAAACAGCAAATTAAGTTAGATCTGAAAAAATGGGAAAATCTGCAATTATCACTAATAGGGAAAATAGCAATAATTAAAATGAATATACCCCAGCTGCTGGGGAAAATACATCTAGTATTCCACAGCAGCCTCTTAAAACCCTCCGACCACCACCCCACGAACACCCAGACCCAGTGGTAATGGGGGGTTGTTGAGATATTCCCTGTTAGGAGAATGAGTGCACTCAGGGAAACTTAGTGAGAGTGGTGTTGAATAACACACAAACAACACACTGATACACTGAATAGTAAAATGTAGGTTTTACTTCCAGTAAACGGCTAAACAAAGTCCAACAAACAGTCCAAATCATACACGGTTAAAGCAGTTAGTATTCAAAACAATCAGTCCAGGGATAATCCAAAAACGAAGTCTTTTTCTTTACCGGTATCATGAACAAATTCAGTAAACAGAGTTTGCTAACAGTTGCAAGACTCACAGCAATCCAACAGAATGACGATCGGGCAAAAAACACAAGGAAAATGCAAGAAGAACAAACCAGGTTTCTGGCTCCATCTTATGGCCGTTGAAGGAACCTCAGCCAATCACAATTACAGCATTCTCTTAAACATACAACAGTATTAAATGACTATCCTGGTTTATATATTGCCAACTGTTAGGTGACTATCATTCCTAACAGGGGTCAAACCCATTATGATGTGCAGTGTATCCTCGACTCTAGGTGCACAGGGGCCAACTCCAATACTTAGTCAAGTGGAAGGGCTACCCTATATCAGAGGCATACTGGGTAAAAAGTAGCACCATCCAAGTGGATCGCCTGGATCTCCAAGTGGATCTCCAAGTGGAGATTCTGTTCAGAGTATTGAAGCGTAAATTCAGCGCCAGGGAAGTAAACACAGATGGCTGGGGGCTTCATTTAACTTCTTTATAAACATATAAAGTAAATTTTACAATACCAGCTGTAGATTTGTCCAACATGGATCAAACTCAAAAAGAAGCAGACATGTTACAGGTTCAGAGCAGAACAGCAACTCAGGAGCTCAGAAACAGATATCAGTTTCACTTTAGTTCAGCAGGCAAGCAAGACACACAGCAGAGGAGAGAAGCAGTTTTATTTTCAATAGACAGACTCAGAGCTTAACATAACTTCAGAGCTGCAGAGATTAATATAGAGCCATGCCTAGTACTTCTAGTTTCAGTTTCCAAACAGTCCTCATTGGCTGACTTAGTTGCTATGCCTATTCATTGGCTGACCTTGTTATCATGCTCTTTTCCAGTTCATGAATATAGTCTGACAGATTCCATGAAAGGAACTATACAAGCCTGGGTGGGGAGTCACAGCCTTAAGGGCTGCACCTGTATTCAAATTGTTTTTGCCTTGCACAGGTCACCTTCCAGGAGTGATGGAGGCTGAATGTCAACTTCCTGATCCACTCCTGAGTTGCCGTAAAGAGGGGGAGGGGATGCTGTGCCTAGCAGCTGCAACAAGGAATACAAGTCTCAGACAAAATAGATTCCAGTGAAGCCCATTACAATGGAACCCACATTGGCCAATGAGGAGTGACTTCTTCGACCCACAAAGCTGCTTCATTGGGGAATGTGACTGATGACACCTTGGGAGGGGAGGGGGAAACCAGGGTCAGAGGCAGGACGTGAACTGGGTAATGTTAGAGTTGGCTTCAACTAGGTAGAACCAGTAATGGCACTGTGTTCTTCTTGCTAAATTGTTTGAGATTCCTGCTTTTATTGGGGCAATTGTTGGAACCCTGACACTTGCTATCAGTGAACATTCATGTGCCCTTGCCACTCCAAAGCTATGCAAGAGACTCCTATCCCAAAGGTGCTTTTCCAAGGGGCAATTAGACTTTCTGGGAACCAAGAAAGTCCAGTTGCCTCTTGAAAAATGCATCTTTGGGACAACCATGTGACTGAGAATCTCCATAGACAAGAGACTCCTATGCCCAGTGAACTGACAAAGCACCCTTTTCCATCCAGGAGAAGCAATCCTTAGATCCATTTGCACCACTTAAATATACCAGCTCTTGGGGGAGATCTCCCAAAGCCCCCCCTTTTTGTAATAAACAAACGAAGAAGCCAAAGACTAGCCAGATTACTCCATTTAGAGAAGATTACAGATCCAGGGAAGAAACAGGCCTGTATTACCCCCTCCCACTCTTAATTGGGGACAGAGTTGGGAAGGAGTGGGTAGGAGGGGATTCAGCCACATTGGAAGTACACCCAAAAAGACAGTGCCAGCAAGAACTAAAGCAGTGTAAAAAGCTTAAAACAACCCTTCCCCTTTAAAAACAGTCAAGCCCTGAAATACAAGTAGCAGCAATGGGAAGGGGGTGGACTCCAGAGAAGTTTTTGGCTATAGAAAGTCTGGGCATACTGCCAAGAACCATTAACAGTGGTTACAATGTAAGAAGGCAGTTTCTGAAAAGACTTAAGCAGGGCAATAAAGATAAGCAGGATAAGGCTAGAAACAAGAGTTAAAAGTTTACATGTGTGCCCAGCCTATCAGTGCATGTTTGCATATGTGCACGCTTGTACGCGCACACATGTATGTATGTATGTATGTATGTATGTATGTATGGTATTCAGCTTTGTTCGGGTATTTTCCCACGTCATTATAGTTGTGCTTTTAAAGTTGTAGCAACATCACGGCAGAATCTCATCTGCCATCATCAGGCTTCTGTATTGTGTTTGTCTGTGAGTCAGACTTTCACAGCCATTTCTGTTTTAAATTTGGTGCTAGCCTACTGCTTTAGTCAGGGTGCATAGTTCAGTCTTTATGTGTGTCTTGTCTGCCAGGCATTTGGTTCTGGCAATTAGTGTTTTGGCCACGGAGTTTATCTGTGCTGGGTGGTGGTGGGATTGGGCGTTGAGGTAGCGGTTGGTGTGTGTTTTCTTCTGGTATATGGTGTGTCCTAGTGTGCCATCTGTTTTTTTTTTGTAGATTAGTACATCTAGGAATGGTAGTTGTTTGTTTGTTTCCATTTCCATGGTGAATTTGATTTTGGGGTGTGTGCTGTTTAGGTGTGTTAGGAAATTGTTTAGATTTTTTTTTCCATGGGGCCAAATAACCAATGTGTCATCGATGTATCTTAACCATAGTTTGGGTTTGTGGGTGGCATTGGCTAGGGCTCTGGATTCGAATTCTTCCATGAACAGGTTTGCAATGACGGGTGACAGTGGTGATCCCATAGGGGCTCCTTCAATTTGCTTGTATCTTTGTCCTTTGTATATGAAATATGTATTGGTTAAGCAGTATGGGAGAGAGGGAAGGAAGGAAAGAAGGGAGGGAAGGAAGAAAGGAAGGAGGACTTCCGGTGGTGACATCACAGTGAAAAGGGGAAAGGAGAATGGTCTCCGTTCCTGGATCCCGACTTTTTTACTTTTGGGGACCCTTCAGGGGCATGAAGAGCCTGGAGAGTCACACAGAATAGAGGGGAAGCCTGGACGATGGCATGGTGAAAGGCAATCACCCACCGCCACAAAAGGAAACTCCTTAAACTCGAAGTGAACGTGCCTGTCATACAAGGAGGTCAGACCCAAGGCCGTTACTAGCTACAGATGATAAGGAAGTGAGGATATTATTAACAGATTATGTCATTATACCTGATTGAAAATCCCAGAGGCACAATGGTGGTCATTTGCCTTAAAACTGAGTCCTGAATATTTACTGAAAAAGGAATATTTACTCCAGCGGGAGGGAATCCCCAAAGAACTGGCAGCAATTTGGCGGAATGAGCAGTGAATCAAAAAATAAACATAGACAGAAAAGACTGAGAAAAGAGAGGATGCAGAACTTTGAGTGAAGGATTTCAGGAGGAGGAGAGGAAAGACAAGTGGACATGCAGAGGAGGAATCGGAAGGAAAGGGATTGAAAGGAGAAAACATGAGACCCTGGGCAGCGAAACGAAAAGGAAGGAAACGGTGGAATGATGAGGTGGTGAAAGAGGAATGATTGGACGGACATTAGATAGAAGGAGATTGGAAGACGGAACTGGAGATCCAATTTGAAAGTGAGAAGAATAAGAGTGATAGAAGGAACAGAAAGTAGCAGAAGGAAAGTGGAAAGTAAAGCTGAGATTTGAAGGAGGAGGAGAGGGGAACACTCGAGATAACAGAACTATATTGAAAGACAGTGTTTGACGGTGCTGACAGTGAATGACTAAGTAAGATTATTGGACTACCTATTAAGCTGTTGTATTATATGCTGTTGACAAATTACTGTTGAATCATTATTCCATTTACTGAACTATTAATGAATTATTACTTAAGATAATTATTATTCAATAGAATTAATTAGTAACGCTTAATATACAGACTCAAAGGAATTAAGTAATATATATAAGATAAGAGTTTCAAGAGGAAATTGGACTGAGAAGTAAATATTTGTGGTATTTGTACGTTCTGTGATAGGTAGAGATATAGTGAAATTAAAAGATTTAATTATTTAAATAATAAGGAGAATCTAAGAGGTTGGACTTAATTACAAAATGGAAGAAGACAATTAAAATAATAAGTAGAGAAATTAGCAGAGAAAAGAGACTAATATAAATTAATTCTTAAATAAAATATAAAGTAGATGGTAGTGTGGGCAGAAGTAAACAGAAGTCTAAGAAATATGACAAGCGCCATAACAAGAACTCTGAAAACAGCAAAGAAGACAACATCTAACCCATCACTGATAATTTCATCTCCAGCTGGCCAAAAGACGATTGAGGGAATGTGGGGTGTGGAAAAACAAAGTGCAACATCTAATACACAATCAATACAAACAACGCTGTTGGCGATTCAAGAAACCATGATGAAGATGCAGGAAAATATGTCAAAGAACCATATGGAAATGAAAGGGGACATTAATAAATTAGAATAAGTAGATACAATACAACAAGCCATTGAGAAGAATGAACAAAAATTACCAGTGGTGGAAATTAGATCAGAACAGAATGAGAAGAAATTGGAATTAGTGGACCAAAAAATGATGACAATGAACAAGGAATTAGAGGAACAAATAATTCATTTGGAGATGGATCACAGAGCGTTCTACCTGAGGTTCCAGAAAATTATGGAAAGCAAAGAGGAAGATCTGAGTACCATCATGGCAGAGCTAATTGCACAAGCATTACAGAGAGACAGTCAAGAGATCCTGCTAGAAATTGATGAAGCCTACAGAATTCATACTAATTATGCAAGACACAATAGACTACCATGAGAAGTCCATGTTAGATTTGCTAGGAAAAAAAGCAAGAGACATAATATACTGTATAAGATAATGAGGGATGAACCTCTAATATATAAAGACAAAGAGATACAAACCTTAAAACAGATCCCAAAGAAAGTAAGAGAACAGAGAAGAGATTATAAATTTCTTGCAACGCAATTGATTAGGAGAAATATAATGTTTCAGTGGTTAATTCCAGAAGGGATGTTGGTATCATGGCAGAATAAGAGGATTAGGACAGATAATCTGGATAAGGCACAAGATTTGTATGATCAAATTGTGGGAGTGGAAGAAGAAAGTAGTAGCAAGGACAAACTGGAGACCAGAAGCAAAGAAAAACCCCACAACTCCGCATCCAACCCCACCCCATCCAATCCAACATCACTCAAAAATAGGCATGCACGCCCCTAACTACCTCTATTCCAACCACAACTGGGCTTTAAATGCAAGCTACTCAATGCAAGAAGCCTTGTAAATAAAATACCTGAATTTCTCCTCTTACTAAATATGGCTAAATTCGACATTATATTTTTTCTGTGAAATATGGCTCAACGCATCTCTCCCTGACTCCATTACCACAGTAAGAGACTATCATGTTTACCGATCAGATCGTGAAAGCCGTAAAGGAGGTCTTGCTATCTTCTATAAAAAGTCCCTATATCTAAAAAACATCCAAGTTACCCAGGAGCTTGCTATTCCTGAGACCATCATCTGTGAACTGTCCTTAAATATCACATTTCGGTTCTTACTATGTTACAGAGCACCTGATAATGACATCGAACATGTAAACAAGCTAAATTCACTACTAACATGGGCAGCATCCTGCCCACACACTTTTATCTTTCCTGGTGACTTCAATCTACCTCATATTAACTGGACCCTTAACGAATGTACAACTGAACCCACACATGCAACCTTCTACAATGCAGTAACAAATCTGGGACTAGAACAACTAGTAACCAACAATACTAGGCTTAAAAACTGCCTCGATCTCATCTTCTGCAATAGTTTGAATTCAATTTACAGAATACAAATTAAAGAAACCTTTTCCAACAGTGACCACAACATGATTGACTTTTGTCTCAACATATGTCCACACAAAAATAATCACTACGACAGAATCCCCAATTATAACTTCAAAAAAGGCAACTATGATCTTATAAACAACGATCTTTCATCCCTTGATTGGCAATTTCTATTCTCTGGATGCAATACTGTAGAAGACCATTACAACATATTTTTACTTGAAGTCAAAAGAGTCATCAAACTATATGTACCATTAACAACTCCCAAAACCAGAAAAAACAAATCACCCATAACAATAAGGAAGCTTCAGTCCAAAAAGAGATCACTCTGGCGGAAAAACAAATCTGGTCATGTTGCCAATTTCAAAAGCCAATACAAAAATTTATGCCACCAGATAAACACTGAATGCACCAATTATCACATTAAACAAGAAGAAAACCTTCTACGCACCAATTCCACCCGCGCTTTCTACAATGTTGTAAACAACGAACTAAAAGACTCAAGGTCCATCCCACTCCTGAAAGGACCTAATGGTAAAGACTGCAACAACGACACTACTAAAGCCAACCTCTTTAACACATTCTTTGGCTCAGTATTTGTAAACAGCAATGGATCATGCCCAGTATTTCCTAGTCGAACCACAGACAACTACAATGATCTAATACATATTGATTTTACAGAAGACATTGTTTAAAAAGCACTGCACAATCTAAAACCATCTCTATCTATTGGACTGGACAGAATATGTGCCTACTTCTTAAAAAAGCTACCCACTGCCATAGCCGAACCTCTAAGCATAATCTTTGAAAAATCTTTCAGGACCAGCTCCTTGCCAAAACTATGATCACAAGCCACAGTCATCTGCATCTTCAAAAAGGGAGACCCCAGCCTAGTTGAAAATTACAGACCAATCTCCTTATGCTGTGTCACCTGTAAAGTCATGGAATCAATTATTAACCAATCCATCATCCTCCACTTAGAAACAAACAACCTACTCTCTTATCAACAATTTGATTTTAGGAAAAAACTATCATGTAATCTGCAACTCTTACACTGCAAAAATGTATGGACTACACAACTCGATAAGGGCAAAGCAATAGACACAATCTACATAGACTTCTGTAAAGCCTTTGATTCAGTGGTACACGACAAACTACTACTAAAACTAAAATCTTACAGTATCTCTGGACACCTGCATAACTGGATAGAAGCATCCCTGTCAAACAGACAACAAATGGTCAAAATTGGGAGCGTCCTATCAAATTCTGTACCTGTCAATAGTGGTGTCCCCCAAGGCAGTGTTCTAGGACCAACTCTTTTCATACTCTACATAAATGACCTCTGTGATCATATTAAGAGCAACTGCATTCTTTTCGCTGATGATGTAAAGCTGTTCAATACCACAGACAATACTGCTACCCTTCAAAAAGACCTTGACTATGTATCAGAATGGTCAAACAAATGGCAACTTCAAATCTCAACAAATAAATGCTCTGTCTACATATTGGCAAAAAAAAAATCAGAAAATAAAATATAGGCTGAATTGTCAAGACCTTGTTGAACATCCAAACTCTGTCAAGGATCTTGGAGTATTCATCTCTAATGATCTAAGTGCTAGAGCTCACTGTAACTACATAACCAAAAAGGCATTAAGAGTTGTTAACCTTCTTATGTAGCTTTTTCTCTGGTAATATTACACTAATAACTAGAGCATACAAAACATTTGCTAGACCAATACTCGAATACAGCTCATCAGTCTGGAACCCACATTACGTATCTGATATTAACACAGTTGAGAAAGTCCAGAAATATTTCACAAGAAGAGTTCTCCACTCCTCTACTCATTGTAGAATACCTTATGCCACCAGACTTGAAATTCTAGACCTAGAAAATCTAGAACTACACTGCCTTCAGTCCGATCTAAGTATAGTATATAAAATCATACATTGCAATGTCCTACCTGTCAATGAATACTTCAGCTACAACCATAACAACACAAGAGCAAACAATAGATACAAACTCAAGGTTAATCGTACCAAACTTGATTGCAGGAAATACGACTTCAGTAACAGAGTGGTCAATGTCTGGAATACTCTACCTGACTCTGTGGTTTCTTCCCCAAACCCCAAAAACTTTAACCTTAGACTGTCTACTATTGACCTCACCCCTTTCCTAAGAGGTCTGTAGGGGGCATGCATAAGTGCACCAACGTGCCTACCATCCCTGTCCTGTTGTTTCTCTTATATTTTTTAATTTTTTATATGTATCCATGTATTCATAACTATGTTTTTACTTATACTTATTATCTTGTAAGCAATTGACAAATAAAAATAAATAAATAAATAAACAAATAGGATCAGCAACAGGAATTAAGAGAAATAGAACAAGAAGGAGGAAGTAAAGAAGAAATCAAGCAAGGAGAGAAAGAAGGAATAAGACTAAGAACACGCCCACAAAGGGACATAAGAATTAATAGAAGACAGATACCAAGTCGCAAGTAGGATGATGGAAGAAGAAATTAGGTTAATATTGTTAAATATTAATGGACTGAATTCACCAACCAAAAGAAAACCAATATTAACAAGACTGGTAAAACGAAAAGTAGAAATAGTATGCCTACAAGAAGTATACATTAAAGAACAATACCGGAAATGTTTAGAATACCCAAAATTAGGAACATTATTCACAGCCCTGGCAGAACAGAAACAGAAAAATAGCAGTATATATTAAAGAAGGAATTAAGGCAGTAGAAAAATATGCTGATACAAATGGAAGAGTTTTGATAATTGAATTAGAGATATGTCAGAAGCAAATACTATTAGTTACAATTTATGCCCCAAATGAAATCCAAAGTGAATTTTATAGTAAATTACATGAAAAATTTTTTAGAAATTGGACAGAGAAATATTTGTATAGTGGGGGATTATAATGCAGTGGTAGATAAAAAAAAAAGACTACATTAGCAGTACAAAAAATAAGAAAAACTCTGCCATCATCTTTTTTGATATGATACAAATGATATGATATGATATGAATTAAATTTGTTGAATCAATGGAGGAGATTAAATCGGGGAAAAAAACATACTTTCTATTCGAATCTGCATAAGCCATGGTCCAGATTAGACATGCATGGATGAATGTAGAAATAGGAAATGAGCTAGAAACAATAGAGCTTATGACAAATGTATAAGCAGACCACAACCCCCTAAAGATAATTTGGAAGGGAAGGAAAAAAAACAAGGAGAAGATGGACATTGAATTCCCAAATTGTAAAAGAAAAGAAATATGTATCAAAAATTAAAAAAGAAATGGAACTATTCTTTAAGAAAAATACAACTCAACAAACATTGCTACAGACACTATGGGATACAGCGAAAGCATATTTGAGGGGAATAACAATAGCCTATATGGCAAAAAGAAATAAAGAAAGATGGCAGAAACAAAATAGGTTACAGGAGGAAATTAAAAAGTTAGAAATTAGACTACAAAGAACACCACAGGATGAGAAAGTGAAGGGGGAAATGATTTTAGCCAAACACAAATTAAATGTTATAAATCAGGAAGAAAGCATAAAGGACTTAAAAATAGTGAAACAGATTTTTTTTGAACATGCTAACAAGCCAGGGAGATGGTTAGCCCATAACTTAAAAATAGAAAGGGAGAAAAGGCTGATATAGGAGCTGAGAGATGATAATGGAAATTTACAATATCAAATGGTAGAGAAGAAAAGAATAGTGCAGAATTATTTTGAAGGATTGTACAAAGAGGAAAAGGTAAATAAAGGGTCTCAGTCTACATGGAGGGAAGCAAAATACTGTGGACATAATATATTTAGATTTCAGTAAGGCATTTGATAAAGTAGACCACAACCTACTTCTTAGTAAGCTAGAAAAAAGTGGAATAGATAACACCACCACTAGATGGATTCGCAACTGGCTGGCAAACTGTACTCAACAAGTAGTCCTTAATGGGTCTAAGTCTACATGGAGGGAAGTAAGCAGTGGGGTGCCACAAGGTTCCGTCTTAGGCCCAGTATTCTTCAATATCTTCATTAACGACATAGATGAGGGAATAGAAGGGGAACTTACCAAATTTGCAGATGATACTGAGCTGGCAGGAATAGCTAACACCCAAGAAGATAGGCTCAAGATCCAGATGGATCTTGACAGACTAGAACACTGGGCCGTATCTAACAAAATGAAATTCAATGTAGAGAAAAGTAAAGTCCTACACTTTGGCAAG
>NW_020720662.1:0-10827 GCF_900518725.1 Notechis scutatus
AAAAACACAGCAGGGAACAATATTTCATAATAGTGTTATGGTGAAATCTTTGATTTTAACTTTGCAAGATTTAATATCCTCTAGAGCAGGGGTGTCAGACTCACGTCATCACGGTGGCATGGGCGTTTTTCCCCTTTGCTAAACCAGGCATTGTTGTGACCAGAGCATGACTCAACCGGCCTGAGGGCCAGGAGTTTGATAGCCCTGCTCTAGAGTATGCAACTATTTTAATCGTACTCTTCTAAAAAAACGAAGACAATTTCAGGCATTTGATGCCGCATTATTATAGCCCATAACTAATAGCCTAATTGTCGCAAATGTAACATATTGAATCTCAAATCATAAATTGATTTGAATTACATACCTCTGCTTTTGAGTCTGAAATTTCATGTTCACATTCATTTATGACATCTTCAAATCTCCTATTTGAATTGAATATTGCATATTAGCATTCTATTAAAAAATAGATGCTGCAGCCAAAATTACCTACCTCAAGGTAACTAATACTTTGGATCAATATATAAGTCAGTGCATAAATCATAAACCCTCAGATCTGATTTCAATCTCAGATCTGATTTGAATCAACATTGATTTGAGATTTAGCACCATATCCGAATAACTTAGCACCATTACAGAATCACCATAGCATTTACTATATGCAGGAAGGAATACATTGAGTTTATTTGCATAGCAAGATGTCCTAAAGAGCTCTTCTTTCATCCTTTACCATAGACAGTAATGAAGAGGGAAGAAATGACCTTCCCTCCAAAGCAATATTTTCATGTTTTATAGCATTTAGACATAAAAACACCCATTTTGCCCAGTTTTAAGTTGTTTGGGGTACCAGAAAATCTTTTTCCTTAACAGAAAGGCTGAATGGGCATGAACTTTTCCAGGACTGGTGAGTCTGAATGCTTGTGAAGAACCTTTGATAAAGATGAGGAAGCTCTAAACATCCACCTGCAAGGCTGTGAAGATTCATTCTTGAGGCAAATAATTATGATTGGATTATAAACAAGAGATACAATCTTCTACAATATTAGAAAAATTAGCATTAGCAAAGAGATTTTTGGAGTCCTATTGTATCTTGGGAAAGATGTCTAGCGCTATCTGTCATCAGTTTTTGCCTTAAAACAAGACAGTGGAGGTCAGCTCTATAAATGTCACAAATAAAGAATCAGTTTTCTCCAAATCACTGGTCTAGATAAAGCAATTGTTTTGAGCTGGGAAGATGTAGTTCCTCTCTAGCCACTGGAGGGAAAGACATAACAAGAAGCTTATTTATTGTGTTTATTGTGTATGGATAAAAATACTTATAGATGCTGAATCAAAATCATATATCATCATCATCATCATCATGAAGCAAGAGCCTATTTGAAGTGGTCCAATTATAGTTAAACAGGGGAGGGAAGAATAAAGGTGAATATAGATGACTTTTCTACCCTTCTTAATCAGTGTCTTCTATAAATTCTTTAATATGCATACTATTTTCTTTTTCTTCCTCCCCCGAAGATGAAAACAAGTTGCACTCAGAGGCAGATGTCACTCCCACTTGTATAACAAGTTCACCTCCCACTAGTAGCAAATTATCTACCAAGCAATAAATGCTCAGAGTGAAATGTTACAAAACGTTAAATCTAGCTCCACTTTTAAGTACATAGATGTCTGGTATCAGTTTGTGCCATCTAATCATTTTTTTTGTATGGTTTAAGTTCTGTAGCATGTTCAGTTAATAAAGCAATTATTTAAAAAAAATACAATAAATAAAAGCTCTTGAAATAAAAGCTTTTGAAGTAAAAGCACACTGCACTCAACAGTCTTTTAATGTATAGATTGCTATCTACAATTACTGTAACTTGGCTCTGAAATAATATGTTGATTCAAGCAATTAAAGCCTATGAAAATATCTTAATTATTTGTGTTGGCAGATAGAAGAGGAAAAATACACCTGCCCACAAACCTCTATATGTAAAGTGTATAGATACATAATCACAAGTTTCTATTGTTGAGACAACTAAAAAAGGAGAAAGAAGGGGGCCAACCTTCTTTCTGGAGGAATGATGTTCCAAAGGGAGGGAGCCACTACAGAGAAGGCCTCCTTCTAGGTCCCATCAGCGACCTAGAATAGATGGGACCCATAACATACATAGCCTTCCCACTCTGAGGGGCTGGCTAGAGGTAATTATGAGATGTAATCTGAGGTGGGATTCTACCAGTTCGCACCTATTCGCTAAAACCAGTTGTTAACATTCTAAGCAGTTCAGAGAACCGGTTGTTAGAATAAATTACTGTCCTAATCCTGTAAGGAAGGCAGGAAGGAAACATTCTGGTGTTGCTTACAGAAACTGTCTCTCCGTTAACCCTTATTACATTCTTGGCAGGACTAGACTTCCTGTCTCAGGAACGTCTCTGGAGTTTTTTTCCCCTCCTTTGCTGGTACTTTGCTTGTGTGGAGTGACCATTTAAAGTTACAATGGCACTGAAAAAAGTGACTTATGACCACTTTTCATGCTTAGAACTGTTGCAGCATCCCCACAGTCATGAGAGGTCAGGTGAGGAGATGCGTGCCTCGATGTGAGTGATATTGAGTTGGCCACGCCCAGCCAATAACATGACCACCAAGCCATGTCCACCCAGTCACATGACCACCAAGCCATGCCCACAGAACCGGTTGTTAAAAATTTTGAATCCCACCCCTGGATGTAATTACTAGATGTAATTAATAGGCAGTCTTTCAAATATCCTTTATTGTTTTACATGTTTCTTTATCACATCTTTTTCAAATATGTGTGGTATTTTATTTTGTTGTTGTTGTTAACAGGAACAGATGTTAATGATTCATTAATAGTTCACTGTGTTAATCATTCACTACTCTTATCTCCATTTCCGTACATTGGGTCAGTTCACTCTCAAGATCCAGGATAGATTTTTTTTTAAGATTTCACTTGCATTTTCTACTTCCTATGCTTTCAGATAACGTATCCATGTTTTAGAGCTATTGTTTACATGGTACATTAAAAAAGCATGAAACATAAGAACAATTCAGAGGTTAATTCCAAATAGTTGGGTCTTTTTCCCCAGTTGGCATTCAAATATTTCATTTTTTAAAAATCTAAACTGCTATTCTGATATCCATACTAAAAGATATACAAAATTAACAATGACGTAAAATGGAAATTCATCGATCCCTTTCCTTATTCCTTTTGATAATATGTATCTTGTTATTTAAAAAAAACACTTTTAAAAGAAGCTCTGGTTCTTTGCTCAGATGTCAAATTGGAAATTTGGGCTACAAAGAAAATTAGTGTACTGAAAAAGCATGTACCATTGCCATGACAGCCAGAGACAATTCTTAGCACAGGCAGCCTCCCCACCCCCAAGGCTGAATTGCTTCAAAGATCATCTCTTGAAAGCCATATGCGAAAGATAAAGCTAGAGTCTGGTGAACTACCTCATGAAAATTAGATTGCATACATTTCTGTCTTAATATCATCATCAGCCAATCATGCTTTTATTTTGCAAGAATCTATTTTCCTTTCATCTCAAGAGTAAAGTTTCAGTAAAGAGAAACGGGGCAAATAGTATTATGGCATAATTGGACTTTTGGCATAATTGGCCTTTTGGAAATGGCTACCTATCAGTTTATTTTCAGAATACTTTGTGAAATGACAAACATTTGGAAATTAACAGGATCACAGGGAAAACAGATACTGCTTTTTTATATAGCTGCATAAAGATTATATAGGTAGAAGAATACACATTGACCATCAACTTTATGATAACCTGATGAACAATTTTATTTTTATTTTTAAGCAGACCCTTTACCACTGGCACCCTTCCTTCCTTCCATCCATCCATCTTGTTATGTAAAAAAAAAAAAGATAAAGGAGTCCTTATGGATTTTACTCAGCGTTGCTGGCTGAGGAATTCTGGGAGTTGAAGTCCACAAGTCTTAAAGTTGCCAAGGTTGGAGACCCCTGCTTTAGACTACTAGGTTGACAGGAGCTGAGCTGAGGACAGAAGCTCATGCTGTCATGTGGAACTTGGGCCTTGAACCTGGGCTGCAGACTTTCCAGCTAATAAGCCCAGCATCTTAACCACTGAGTCACCGTACCACCCTCCATTTTGTTAACATATAATAAGTAACTTTCTGAAGAGTCATAGAATACAACAAATGATTTTTTCCTCAAAATGATGCTATCCAGAAGTGAGAGGTAACCTAATGTACAGGTTATCCTCAGTTTACAACAGTTCATTTGCAGACTGAAGTTATGAATGGCACTGAAAAATGTGACTGATGACTATTTTTCACACTTATAACTACTGCACATCCCCATAGTCACATGATCAACATTCAGATGCTTGGCAACTAACTTATAATTATGATGGTTGCAGGGTCCCAGGGTCATGTGATCTCATTTTGCGACTTTCTGACAAACAAAGTCAACGGAGAAGCTAGATTCAATTAAAATCCTTGTTACTAACTTAATCAATGTAGGTAATAAAAGGGGAGGGGGAAAGTCACTTCACCACTGTCTCACTTAACAACAGAAATGTTGGTTTAGTCATGGTCATACTCTTTTATTCCAAGAGTGTCAGCTATAGCTATTACCATAAGATTTCAATGTATGTCCTTCTCGTAAGTCACTTTTTTCAGTGCCGTTGTAACATTGAATGGTCACTAAATGAACTGTTTTAAATTGAGGACTACCTGTATTTATTGATCAAATGTATTGGCTGCTCATTGTACCACTCTGGGTAACTCTGGGTGGCTTACAATATAAAAATATACAACTATATGACTACAGAAATTAGAAATATAAAACACACTAGCTAAAAGATGGAGAGGGAGTAAGATAAGCAGGGGTGTGTGGTTAGGTGGGATCTGATATTACTCTATCAACCATGCTCAACCTCCCCGTACAAACTATGAGAGCAGGACTAGCAGCATAATGCATTCTGCCTTTTCTCCATATATTTTTTTTATGTAGAATTAAGATGCAGTTAGGATTTGTGTTTGTGGGTATTGAATAAATATGCAGCTATTTACTTCTAGTACTTGACAGGAGGTTTCCTTGCAGATCTTCTATTACCATATGTCAAAAGAAATAGCACATGAAATTATTTCCAATCTTTCTTCTGGAAATGTGTCCAATAAAAATGGTTTTCTTTAGTAACACAATATCTTCCTTTTCTAACATTTCTGGAATGATTGTCTTAAAATATAATGTCTGCAATGTTTCTATTAACAAAAGTTAATTAAATATTCAATAAAACTAAAAAGAATAATTGAATTCTTGGACTAAATGACTACAACGTTATTTCACAGGGTTTCTTAACTATCTCTGCCCTTTATTATTACAGAATTGGGTAATCTATAATTTTATTTATCATGAATGCTGGTAGATAGCAAGATGCCCCTTCTTTACCCCTTAAAATACAGTTAGTTCTCGACTTACGGCCACAATTGAGCTCAACATTTCTGTTGTTATTTGAAATCTTTGTTAAGTGGATTTTGCCCCATTTTATGACTTCTCATGCCACAGTTGTTAAGTGAATCACTGCAGTTATTAAGTTAGTAACATGATTGTTAAGCAGACCTGGCTTCCTCATTGACTTTGCTTGTCAGAAGGTCACAAAAGGGGATCAGATGAGCCCAGGAAACTGCAACCATCATAAATATGAGCCAGTTGCCAAGCATCTGAATTTTGATCATGTGACCATGGAGATGTTGCAATGATTGTGGGAAAAATGATCGTAAGTCACTTTTTCCAGTGCCATTATAACTGTGAATGGTCACTAAACGAACTGTTGTAAGTTGACACCAACTTGCAGTAACATGAATATCCAATTGAGCATTAACTAGAAAGCATGGCAAGCTTGTACATACTGTATAGATCACTGTGATTTTGAATCAAATGAAATCCAGATTGGACTGAGAAATGTACTTTCTTTTAAGCAGATCCTGAAAATCTTCCTACTTTGAATGGTCTTTGTCAAGGGTGTCAAACTCAAGTCACCTGCAGGGCCACCATGAAAACAGTGATGAACTGGCCCACGGTGCCTCTGCCAGTGAAAACAGAGCTCCGTTTTTGCTGGCAGAGGGTTGCAGGTGGCTGTCGCAGCTGAAAATGGAGCTCAGGAGCCCGTTTTCGCTAGCAAGACTGCTTGGGCCACCACAGGCACCCTTGACACGAGTGACATTGAGCTGGCCATGCCCACCCTGGCCATGCCCATTCCAGCTCCAGAGGTCAAACACAACCCTGATATGGCCCTCAATGAAATCAAGTTTGACACCACTGGTCTATATTCAGATGGATGCCTGAACATAAATATAATCATTCCAGAAACTATGTTTAAAACTGGCATCTTAGAAAAAAAAAATCTGGTTCTTGGAGTAAGAGACACGAGCCAAGCCAAAAATAGAATAAAGTAAAATCTACTTGCTTTACAAGCTGCATATCAATAGGAGGACAATATCTCCAAGAATGCTGGCAAATCCCTTGAGAGTCACAATATTTCCTCCCTTTCTTATTCCCTTGAGGAAGAATGTTTTATATTTAAATTGAGATTGATGAATATAAACAATCATGCAAAATAGAGGTGGAGTTATTTCCTTTTGAGAAAGATCAGTGATATATGAAATGATTTTCTGTGCACTTAATCTTAATGCCAAATGAGGCTGTCAATTTTTGTTTCTCTATCCTGCCTCAGCATTTTTGCACTTAGAAGGAAATGATCAGCGAGTGGGAGGCCCATAAGTGAGTGAGACAAAAAAAACAAAAAACAGAGCTATTTATCTTTTCCATTTACAAAACAAAACAAAACAGCTTTTAAACCAAAATTATATTTAATGCCACTTCCTCCTACATGCTGTTTCTTGACCTTTAACTTGCCCTAGGGTGGCAATATGATCAACACAGATTTCAGGTAGTCGGACCACAGACAACTACAATGATCTACATCTCGATTTTACAGAAGACAATGTTGAAAAAGCACTACGCAATCTAAAACCATCCCTATCTATTGGACCGGACAGAATATGTGCCTACTTCTTAAAAAAGCTATCCACTGCCATAGCCGAACCTCTAAGCATAATCTCTGAAAAATCTTTCAGGACCAGCTCCTTGCCAAAACTATGGTCACAAGCCACAGTCATGCCCATCTTCAAAAAGGGAGACCCCAGCCTAGTTGAAAATTACAGACCAATCTCCTTATGCTGCGTCACCTGTAAAGTCATGGAATCAATTATTAACCAATCCATTATCCTCCACTTAGAGACAAACAACCTATTCTCTAATAAAAAATTTGGTTTCAGAAAAAAACTATCCTGTAATCTGCAACTCTTACACTGCAAAAACATATGGACTACACAACTCGATCAGGGCAAAGCAATAGACACAATCTACATAGACTTCTGTAAAGCCTTTGATTCAGTGGTACATGACAAACTACTCATAAAGCTAAAATTTTATGGTATCTCTGGACACCTGCATAACTGGATAGAAGCATTCCTGTCAAACAGACAACAAATGGTCAAAATTGGGAGCGTCCTATCAAATTCTGTACCTGTGAACAGTGGTGTCCCCCAAGGCAGTGTTCTCGGACCAACTCTCTTCGTACTCTACATAAATGACCTCTGTGATCATATTAAGAGCAACTGTGTTCTCTTCGCTGATGATGTAAAGCTATTCAACACCACAGACAATACTGCTACCCTTCAAAAAGACCTCAACTATGTATCAGAATGGTCAAACAAATGGCAACTTCAAATCTCAACAAATAAATAGAAGCATTCCTGTCAAATAGACAACAAATGGTCAAAATTGGGAGCGTCCTATCAAATTCTGTACCTGTGAACAGTGGTGTCCCCCAAGGCAGTGTTCTCGGACCAACTCTCTTCGTACTCTACATAAATGACCTCTGTGATCATATGAAGAGCAACTGTGTTCTCTTCGCTGACGATGTAAAGCTATTCAGCACCACAGACAATACTGCTACCCTTCAAAAAGACCTCAACTATGTATCAGAATGGTCAAACAAATGGCAACTTCAAATCTCAACAAATAAATGCTCTGTCTTACATATTGGCAAAAAAAATCAGAAAATAAAATACAGGCTGAATAGTCAAGACCTTGTTGATGATCCAAACTCTGTCAAGGATCTTGGAGTACTCATCTCTAATGATCTAAGTGCTAGAGCATACTGTAACTACATAGCCAAAAAGGCATTAAGAGTTGTTAACCTAATCTTATGTAGCTTTTTCTCTGGTAATATCACACTACTAACTAGACCATACAAACATTTGCTAGACCAATACTTGAATACAGTTCATCAGTCTGGAACCCACATTACGTATCTGATATCAACACAGTTGAGAAAGCCCAGAAATATTTCACAAGAAGAGTTCTCCACTCCTCTACTCATTGCAGAATACCTTATGCCACCAGACTTGAAATTCTAGACCTAGAAAACCTATAACTATGCTGCCATTGGTCTGCTCTAAGTATAGTATATAAAATAATACATTGCAATGTCCTACCTGTCAATGAATACTTCAGCTTCAACCATAACAATACAAGAGCAAACAATAGATACAAACTCAAGATTAATCACACCAAACTTGATTGCAGGAAATACGACTTCAGCAACAGAGTAGTCAATGTCTGGAATACTCTACCTGACTCTGTGGTTTCTTCCCCAAACCCCAAAAACTTTAACCTTAGACTTTCTACTATTGACCTCACCCCTTTCCTAAGAGGTCTGTAGGGGGTGTGCATAAGTGCACCAACGTGCCTACCCTCCCTGTCCTATTGTTTCTTTTATTTTTCTTATATGTATCCATGTATTCATAACTATGTTTTTACTTATACCTATTATCTTGTAAGCAATTGACACACCAAATAAAATAAATAAATAAGATTATCTATCCTAATGCTTCAGTGATTATACATTCATACAGTGGTGGGATTAAATTTTTTTTTACTACCAGTTCTGTGGGCGTGGCTTGGTGGGCATGACAGGGGAAGGATACTGTAAAATCTCCAGTCAGAGGTGGTGTTTGCTGGTTCTCTGAACTACTCAAAATTTCTGCTACCGGTTCTCCAGAACTGGTCAGAACCTGCTGAATACCACCTCTGCATTCATAAAGAAGCAAAAAAATAAATTAATTAAATTAGAGGGTTATGGGGATGGTGAGAAGAGAAATCTGAAGGGGAAGGATGAAGGAACAAAAGAAAAAAAATGAATTGCAGACAGAGGGGCAGAGAACGACAGAGAGAGGGAGGAAGGACAATGAGAGGATAGATGAAGAGATGGCTTCTAAATTTTGCCTGAATCTTTTGAAACTTCTGCTATCTATTTGTTTGTAACACTGAATTTACACACCTTTAAGCTTCTCTGGAAAAATCACATTGCTATCCCTACTCCTGAGGGCGGGTGAATATTTGAAGAAAGAGCACTACAGATGTAGTGTATTGCTCAGTTCTTTCTTGAAGATTAAAATCAATGAAACAAACAAATTTTGTACCAAGAGAAAAGTCTGGGATTCTGGAGCAAGTCAATCAATGTTTTATAGAAGTGTTAAGAAAAATATGCTTTGCTGAACATTTCAGAAACTTTCCATTTTACCAATGTTCACAACGTTTAACCAAACATTTGATAGTGATAAAATGGTAATATAAAATTAAAATAACTTTTATGCAAAAAAAATCCATACTCTTATATTTACAATATGGTTATTGCTCAGACATCCCGTTCCCTGATAATACTGTTACTGTATTTCCAATGTATTGCTTTTCTCCATTTTGATGGCTTTACTTTTGTGACAGTAAATTGTTGATTTCTTCATCACTATTGTTATTGCCCTTACTGTTGTTATTGTTATTTTAGGACTATTTTATATTCTCTTGTTATAGTTACTGATATTTTATAAATATGTACTAGCTTCCAGTTAGAGAGTTCATTCAAATAAAGAATTCATTGTCCTCTATAAAGCACAACATTTTTTCTTGCTGAACTTCTAGGTTTGTATCCCTAGTTTTCCTGATTAAGCTGGATGGGCTTTTTGTGCCCAAATAATTAATTTGCTCAAGGTCAAAAGAATGAGAGGTGAGGTCTGCAGAATATAATAGCATGAACTTGCTGATCAATTACATTTGTGCAAATTCATTCAGATTTTAATATTTAAGCTTTTCAAACAGTTATATAATTTAATGCTCTAAAATCAGAAGGAATAGATGTGTTGACTGTTGATAATGAATAAGTACAGCAATCCCAAAATATATTGTACTCCGTTGGTGTGTGTTTTGGATAAATTTCATATTTCTAGTTTTTAAAGAGTAGGGGAATTGTCACATCTCTTTCTCCTGCTTTTTGATAGCTTAGTTGGCATGGATGAGAAGCAGGAGGAAAAACAAACAGAATGACAGGGACCTTGGAGGTCATCTAATCCAACCTCCTGACCCTATACCATTCCAGACAAGTGGTTGTCCAATCACTGCTTAAAAACTTTCAGTTGATGCAATACCCACAACTTCTGAAGGAAAGTCATTCCACAAGAAGGTTGAAAGAACAGGACACAAAATAAAGCTATAGTTAAAAGGCAATGGAGATTTGTTTTAAGGCTTTGATTTTGATCATTTTAACCCACATTAACAATATAGTACAGGGGTCCGCAAACTTGGCAACTTTAAGACTTGTGGACTTCAACTCCCAGAATTCTCCAGCCAGTATAGCTGATATAGTAGATATCACAGCTACTAAAGATGTAATTGCATCTGTTTGAATGCCAGTTTTGACTACTAATTTACTAATTTATTTATATAT
>NW_020720666.1:0-10820 GCF_900518725.1 Notechis scutatus
CTCCTCTCCTCTCCTCTCCTCTCCTCTCCTCTCCTCTCCTCTCCTCTATTTTCTCTTCTGTTCAGTTCAGTTCTATTCTATTCTAATTCTCTCCTCTCCTCTCTTCTCCTCTCCTCTTTTATTCTATTCTATTTCATTCTATTCTCTCCTATTCTCTTCTCTTTTCTATATTTTCTCTTCTCTTCTCTTCTCTTCTCTTCTCTTCTCTTCTCTTCTCTTCTCTTCTCTTCTCTATTCTACTCTACTCTACTCTACTCTACTCTACTCTACTCTACTCTACTCTACTCTACTCTACTCTACTCTATTCTATTCTATTCTATTCTATTCTATTCTATTCTATTCTATTCTACTCTTATTCTCTTCTCTTCCATTCTATTATCTCCTCTTCTCTCCTCTTCTCTTCTATATGTGTGTGTGTGTGTAGTTGTTTTCATATTCCGCTCTACCTCTCTCCAACCAGTTCAAAAATGGTCAGGTTCATATGATGGGCTATTTCAAGGTTAACCTAACACAATTTATTCTGGCAAACATTTTTCTGAATCGACGCGCTTCACTGAACCGTCATCTCCACATTTGGCTGGGGTAGGCAACAATGGCTCACTTCTCTCCGTTGCTCAGATGTCGTGCAAATACCACGAGCAGAGATAGCAAACAGCTGGGCTCTCTCCACATGGTCACTGATGGAGAATAGAACCATGTTGACTGGCCATGACCCAGCATACCCAACCGTAGACTTAAGGTCTGGCTGGGTTAAAGAAAACACACATTGGCATTGGGGAAAAAACTCCCCTTGTGTCTAGTTGTTCTGGTGTGCAGTGCTCTATAGTGTCATTTTGAGGGAGGGAGTTGAAACAGTTTATGTCTGGGATGTGAGGGGTCTGTAGATATTTTCACAGCCCTCTTTTTGACTCGTGCAGTTTACAGGTCCTCAATGGAAGGCAGGTGGGTAGCAATTGATTTTTCTGCAGTCCTAATTATCCTCTGAAGTCTGTGTCTGTCCTGTTGGGTTGCAGAACCAAACCAGACAGTTATAGAGGTGCAGATGACAGACTCCATTATTCCTCTGTAGAACTGGATCAGCAGCTCCTTGGGCAGTTTGAGCTTTCTGAGTTGGCGCAGAAAGAACCTTCTTTGTGGTGCTTTTTTGATGTCAGGTGTCCATTTTAGGTCTTGAGATATGATAAAACCTAGAAATTGAAGGCCTCTATGGTTGATTCTGTTGATGGAAGAACATAGAAGAATCGAGTTGGAAGAGACCTCGGAAGAATCCGGGGGGGGGGGCTTTTTCCCTCTCAGGAAGCTTCCCTGGGGTCCAGGAAGGTCAAAAATGGAGTGGAGCGGGGGGTGCTGTGCCCCCTCCATTTTTGCCTTCGGGGAAGCCTCCTGGGTGAAGCAGTAAGACAGCGAGGGGGATCCTGGAACAGCTGATCATTGGAACAGCTGATCGTTGGGAGAGGGGAAAAAAAGAAATACCTTAAGGAGTGACTAGGTGGGGAAGAACGCAGTCAGCGATGTCAGGTATGTGCATGATGTTGTGCATGCATGATAAGAACTGACTGGGAGGAGCGGGGCCAGCCAGGGGCAGATTTGCCGGTTCTCCAAACTGCGCAGAATCATAACAACCAGTTCTATAGAACCAGTCTGAACCAGTAGAAACCCACCCCTGTTCTAGACCCATCTTAGGCATGAACGGTAGCTTGGCAACTTTGGGCCAACCACCAGGAGATGGTGAGTTCTAGTTCCACCTTAGGCATGAAAGCTGGCTGGGCAAATTTAGACCAATCATCAGGAAGCTGTGAGTTCTAGTCCTGCATTAAGGCATGAAAGGTAGCTGGGTGGCTTTGGGTCAGTCATCAGGAGCTGGTGCAGGGGTGGGTTTCTACCGGTTCTGTCCACCTCTGTAGAACCGGTAGCTCTGAAGAGCAGCAGACATAGAACCGGTTCTATGTCTGCTGATGTTTTTGCCCACCTGCCCACCCGGGCTGTTACCTGACCTTTATTTCCTGATTTTTCAACTTCAGCTGCTGAACGAGGCACAGCTGCAGTTAAAAAAGCAGGAAAAGAGGGGTGTTTCAAAGGCTGCTTCTCTGCACACAGCATGCTGATGATGATTTGCGAGCGCAACGTGCAGGGAAGCTCGTAAATCCCGAACCGGTAGTTACCCCTGTCAGATTCCACCCCTGACCTGGTGAGTTCTAGTTCAGTTTTACGCATGAAAGCTGGCTGGGTGAATTTGGGCCAATCAGGAGGAAGCTGTGAGTTCAGGGAGCCAATCACCAGGAAGCATTAGGCCTGAAAGGTAGCTGGGTGGCTTAGGCCAATCACCAGGAGACTATGAGTTCTAGTCCCACCTTAGCCATGAAAGCTGGTTGGGTGAATTTGAGTTGATCACCAGGAAGCTGTGAGTTCTAGTCCTGCCTTAGGCATGAAAGCCAGCTGGGTTACCTTGGACCAGCCACTTGCTCTCAACCTGGGAAGAAGGCAATGGGAAACTCCTTCTTAAAAAACCTTGCCAAACAAACTGCAGGAACCTGTCCAGACAGTCTCCAAGAATTGGACAAGATAAAACTTAATTAAAAACAAACAAAACTTGAGCAGTAGGCTTCAAAAAAGAAGAAAACACAAGCCTCCCTAGAATTCCAGACTCCTAATGGTGAGAGGTGTGGGAAGATACAGCTTCAAATAATTTTGAAATTCCTTTGGGACGAGAACTTGGAAGAGAATCTCTGACCAGTTCTGATTCTTCATGGGTAGAGTTGGGTCAAAATCTATTTTCATTTGCCCATAATAAACAATTGTTCCCAACGCAGCTGTTTCATGAAATTATCAGCAAATGACACACCATATTAATAATTATTTGGGCTATTTTCTCTCTAGCAGTTCGTTATGCAAAGAACAAAAATAAATGTTCGCACAAGCAGCCTTGATTATGCTGACGTTTTAATCGTTTCAAATGTTCATCCTGCCTTGATCCAGCTGGTTTGAGCTTCTGCAAAGTAGGATCTGTCTCCCACTACTTCCTTGCAAAACCCAGCTACTATAAGAGCTGTTGGGTTCAAATAAAGTAGGTGAAAGACAGCAGAAGACAAACTTAAGGTTCTACGCATCGGAAATTGCCTTAGAACATGGAATAATAATAGGGTTGGAAGGGACCTTGGAGGTCTTCTAGTCCAACTCAAGCAGGATATCCTATACCATTCCAGGCAAATGGCCATCCAGTCTCTTCTTGAAAGCCTCCAGGGATGTAGCATCCACAACTTCTGGAGGGAAGTCATTCCAATGATTAATTGTTCTGACTGTCAGGAAATGCCTCCTTAGTTCCAGGTTGGATCTCTCTTCTTTTTCAAAATTATTATTTTTGCATACAATAAATCCATCCCATTTCAATCGTGTATCATTAGGTACATATTTCATGTGCTTACAATGAATAATAACTCTTCTTATCAATATAACAATATAAAAATAATCACATTCCCATATAGGTAATATAAGTAATATCCATATATCTCTTTCACAGGCTTCTCTTATTGCTTTATAACTACATCTAATCCATTTTAATTTGGTTTATTTTCTAACCATTGATAAAACAAATCCCGTGCCATGTAATATTCAGATTCTTATTTTTCTTTAATTTCTAATGTTAATCTATTCATCTCTGCACATTCAAATATTTTTTCAATTACTTTTCCCTCTACTGGAATTTTATGACTTTTCCAATTCTGAGCAAATACCATCCTAGCTGCTGTTAAGACATGGATAATTCAGTATGTTTTTTTTCTTTACTGTAACCTTCAGGCACCATTCCTAATACAAATATTTCAGGTTTCAAATCTATATGTTGTTTAATCGTTTTCTCCAACCATGTAAAGCTGTTCAATACCACAGACAATACTGCTACCTTACAAAAAGACCTTGACTATGTATCTGAATGGTCAAACAAATGGCAACTCCAAATCTCAACAAATAAATGCTCTGTCTTACATATTGGCAAAAAAAATCAGAAAATAAAATACAAGCTGAATAGTCAAGATCTTGTTGATGACCCAAGCTCTGTAAAGGACCTTGGAATACTCACCTCTAATGATCTAAGTGCTAGAGCCCACTGCAACTACATAGCCAAAAAGGCATTAAGAGTTGTTAACCTAATCCTACGTAGCTTTTTCTCTGGTAATATCACACTACTAACCAGAGCATACAAAACATTTGCTAGACCAATACTCGAATACAGTTCATCAGTCTGGAACCCTCATTACGTATCTGATATTAGCACAATTGAGAAAGTCCAGAAATATTTCACAAGAAGAGTTCTCCACTCTTCTACTCGTTGTAGAATACCTTATGCCACCAGACTTGAAATTCTAAAACTAGAAAACCTTGAATTACGCCGTCTTCGGTCTGACCTAAGCATGGTATATAAAATCATACATTGCAATGTCCTACCTGTCAATGAATACTTCAGCTTCAACCATAACAACACAAGAGCACACAATAGATACAAACTCAAAGTAAACCACACCAAACTTGATTGCAGGAAATACGACTTCAGCAATAGAGTGGTCAATGTCTGGAATACTCTACCCGACTCTGTAGTTTCTTCCCCAAACCCCAAAAACTTTAACCTTAGACTGTCTCCTATTGACCTCACCCCTTTCCTAAGAGGTCTGTAGGGGGCATGCATAAGCGCACCAACGTGCCTACCATCCCTATCCTATTGTTTATTTTATTTTTCTTATATGTACCCATTTCATGTATTCACAACTATGTATACACTTATACTTATTATCTTGTAAACAATTGGCAAATCAAATAAATAAATAAATAAATAAATAAATAAATGTGTGTATTTTTGTCCCTTATCTTTTTGCTTCTATACAAGTCCACCACATATGGTAATATGTTCCGGGTGTTTGATGACCCTTCCAGCATTTAGTTGATTTATCTTTGAACATTTTCACTAGCTTTGCTAAGTGCCACCTATAAAACATCTTATACAAGTTTTCTTTTTGTGCTGTCGATATTGTTAATTTATAATTCCTATTCCATAGCTTCTGCCATTTATCTAATTCTATAGCATATCCCCCCAAAATTGCCCATGGATCTCTCTTTAATGATCTTCCCTTGTCTTGCCTTCTGGTGTTTTGGAGAATAGATTGACCCATTCTTCTCTGGAATAGCCCCACAAATATTAGAAGACTGCTATCAGGTCACTCCTAGTCCTTCTCTTTTGAACAGAACACAGAATAGGAGAGTTGGAAGGGTCCTTGAAGGTCTTCTAGTCTGACCCATTGCTCAAGCAGGAGACCCTAAAACATTCTGGACCAACGGCTATCCAATCTCTTCTGGGAAACCTCCAGTGATGGAGCACCCACAACTTCTGGTGGCAAGTCATTCCACTGGCTAATTATTGTCACTGTCAGACAAGTTCTCCTAAGTTCTAGGTTGGATCTTTCTTTAATGATCTTCAAACCGTTATTTCTTTGTCCTGCTCTCAAGTGCTTTGGAGAATAGGGTGACCCCCCTCCTCTGAATCTCTTAATAATTCATAATAAGAAATCTCCAAGTTTGTTTCAGTAAGGCCTTAATGATGCTCAGCATAGTGAATTGAGGGCAGGACAAGAAGCAATAAGGATGGAAACTCATCAAGGAGAGAAGCACCTTGGAACTAAGGAGGAATTTCCTGACAGGGAGAACAATTAATCAGGGGAACAAATTGCCACCAGAAGTTGTGAATGCTCCGACACTGGAAGTTTTAAAAAAGAGATTGGGTAACCATTTGTCTGAAATGCTATAGAGTTTCCTTTCCTGCCTAAGCAGCAGGTTGGACTAGAAGACCTCCAAAGTCCCTTCCAACTCTGATATTCTATTCTATTCTATTCTATTCTATTCTATTCTATTCTATTCTATTCTATTCTATTCCATTCCATATCTTCTCTTCTCTTCTCTTCTCTTCTCTTCTCTTCTCTTCTCTTCTCTTCTCTTCCATATTCTATTCTATTCTATTCTATTCTATTCTATTCTATTCTATTCTATTCTATTCTATTCTATTCTATTCTCTGTTCCATTCCATTCCATATTCTCTTCTCTTCTCTTCTCTTCTCTTCTCTTCTCTTCCATATTCTATTCTATTCTCTATTCCATTCCATTCCCTCTTCTCTTCTCTTCTCTTCTCTTCTCTTCTCTTCTCTTCTCTTCTATTCTATTCTATTCTATTCTATTCTATTCTCCTTTGCGAAACATTGAAGGTCAAAAAAACCCCAACAACCTCTAACTCTTTTTCTATGCCGTTATTTCTCTTTACACCAGACTTTGATAGGTACTTCTAATCTGCCTTTTAAAACAAGGCTGTTTTTCCCCCACCTCATTCCTCCCACCTAATCATGCACTGGACTTATTAAAAATCAGCTCACAAGCTAGAGGAAAGTGATAAAAGGTCTGAAATGAAAAGCTTTAATTAAGTGGTCGTGGACAAAAGCTTGAAGTTTGCCCAAAAAGAGATGAGCTGTTTGTAGGGGGGAATTTACACCCAGAGGCGTTCAATTTTTTTTGAGAGGGGATACAGAAATCTAGCTGGACACTAGATGGCAGCAAAGATATGGGCTTTGTGCGTTCTCTGTCACCATCTAATGGCGAGCTGGATTTTTGCAACTCATCTACAGGCAGTCTTTGACTTCGGACCACAATTGCGTCCCAAATTCCTGGGGCTAAGTGAGAAGAGTTGTTAAGTGAGTTTTGTTCCATCTTACGGTCTTCTTTGCCACAGCTCTTCAGTGAATTATCCTGGTTGTTAAGCTAGCAATACGGTTGTTAAAGGAATCCAACTTCCTCATGGACAGAAGGTCACACATATGATCACATGACCCCAGACCAGTGTGGAAGTTCTGGCAGGCCACGCCCACCATGGCCACGCCCACCCAGCAACTGGGCAGCAAACTGGATGCTGGGATTTTTGAGTCCTACCCCTGACACATTCACGTATCTGAAGTAGTATATAGGTTCCCCCGCTTGAGCAAGAGGGGCTGGACTAGAAGACCTCCAAGGTCCCTTCCAGCCCATTCATTCTATTCTAACCCCCCAGTTGGTGCAGCAGGATTGCTCCAAGTTATAATGGAAGGAATGGCTATATCTCCTCGGTTGACCGAGACCGCCAACGCCTTCTGAATGCAGATTAGACATTTCTCATAGCTCTTATCTCAATGCACATTTTTTTTTAATATCCTGTCCAATTAACACCCGCAGAGTTTCAGATTGATGCCGGCCCCAATAACGCCATTCACTTCAGGATGGTACGCCATCCCGAAGGCGTACCATCTCAACCATTGTTGTTCTTTCAAGCACCGAGACTTTCAAAGCCACCCATTTGATTCTTTTTGGGATGACCTCCTTTCCCCTTGGTCTCTCCACTACTCCGCGTTTTCGATTCACATAACAAAACTTCAAATGTATTCACGATTGTTTCGTCGTTTCGTGGACTCTCTAGTTCTGGACTGTCCTACGGTGTCATGCCCCTGTCGGAGCCTGAATCTGCGGGGGAAGACGAGTTGGAACTGGAGCCGATAGAGGTCAAGAGGGTGGCTTCCTTAGCTTGGGAGGAAAATGGGGAGGAGCGGGCCCAGTCAGGCCAGGGCCTTTCAGGATTGGGGCGGCTTGTAGGCAGGGAAGAAGGGGGTTAAGGATGACCAAGGGAGGCTAAGCAGTGAACATGAGAGACGGAGCTCAGGTGAGGAGCAAGGACCGCCCCCTCCTGATCCTCGAGCATGGAGAGTAGAGAGAAGGCAAGAACAGCGCAGACTGACCTGACTACTCGGGAGGAGAGTGCCCCACCCCTCTTCACAAGGCACAGTCCCTGGGGACTGAGACTTAAAGAGATGTTGTGGGGAGGGGCCTTTGTAGGGAACAAACACAGAATTCCTGGAGTGTTGAATGCCGACGTTTGAATTTTCCTGGATTCCTTGCATTCTTTCTGAATTTCTGGATCACTTACCTGGCTCCGCTGCTTCCTGAACGCCTCGACTTGCTTCAACTGGATTTCTTGCTTTGCAGCCATTGCGCTCACAGCATTGGGCTGGACTCCTTGCATCCAGGGGCTGCTGGAGGGGTGTGTGTCTGGGTGTGTCCTCACTTTGCTCTGGGACTGGCCACAAATGTGGGAGCCTTTGGGCAAATTTGGCGCAATAAAGGGGCAGTTTGAACTGCCAGCTGCCTGTGTTACCTGTGATGACCCGAATGGGCGTGGCACAAAAGCAACAAGGTCACAAAAGTAGGTAAAGTCCCTTGAATTCCTCCAACTTGGCCCCCAATGTCCAGTTATCATCGGCTGGAGAAAAAAACTCTCCCAAGAACAGTTTTTAAAGGGAAGAAATTCAGTCTGAACCCAAAGTACATATAGATTATAAATAAAAACCAAAACAAACCACAGCTGCAGCAATTAACGAGATAGGGCAGGATAAGGAATTGCAGGCTTCAAAAGATAACAAAACACACACAGTAGGGAGGACTCCAGAACCCAGATAATATTTTATATTTGTTTGCCTCAACAAACAAATATAATTTATGCTTTGCTTCCAGCAAGGTGCTGTGCACGAATGCCCCTTTTAAACACTGTGTTCCCAGCTTCAGCTAATGAAGGGAATCAGGGCCCTTTCCTCCCCCATAAGCCATGCAACCTGCATTGCTCCCTTCTCCATCCCTCCCTGTGTTCCCTAGGATGAAGAGGGGGTGGGCCTGGGTCTTCCTCTGAATGCCCAGCTTCCCTAGTTCCTTCCACGGCCCACGGAGCCACACTCCCACTCCCTGTCAGTTGCTCGGCCTCGCCCTGCGAATCAGATTCCAACAGGGGCATGACATTGCCTCTGTGCAAGGCCCCAGGTCATCACATCCAGGTAATCCTTGACTTAACAGCCATTCATTTAGTGACCGTTCAAAGTGATAAGGGCACTGAAAAAATGACCGTTTCTCACACTTATGACCATTGCTACATCCCCGTGGTCACGTAATCAAAATTCAGACACTTGGTAACTGATTCATATTTATGACAGTCACGTGAACATCCTGTTTCTGACAAGCTGATATAGTAGCAAAGATATAGACTTTGTGCATTCCTTCCTTCCGTCCTTCCGTCCTTCCTTTTAGGACAGTTGCAGTGTCCCAGCAGGGGTCATGGGATCTCCTGTTGTGACCTTCTGATGAGCAAAGCCAATGGGGAGGCCAGATTCACTTAATGACCTGAAGAAAGGCTGTGATTCTCTGAACAAGTGTGGCCAGGAAGGCCATAAAAGGGAGCGAACCTCACTTAATCACTGTCTCACTTAGCAACATAAATTTTGCACTCAGTTGCGGTCCTAATTCGAGGACTACCTGTATGTGAGTTGCAAAAATCCAGGCCATCATTAGATGGCAAAGGAGAATGCACAAAGCCTTCGCATTCTTTGATACCATCTATGCCAACTTGTCAGATCGTTGCAAAATGGGAACACATGACTCCGGGACCCTGCGGCCTTCATAAATATGAGCCAGTTGCCAAGCCTCTGAATTGGGATAATGGGAACGTGGGGATGCTGCAACAGTCATAAGTGTGAAAAATAGTTAAAAGTCACTTTTTTTTCCAGTTGTTTGTTGGGGCCGGCCGGCGGCTGACGGAGCTGGCAGCAGAGTCAGACAGTAGTGAGGAGTTGGGGAGGAACCCGGGCCGGGTCTGGAGGCTGAGGAAGATCCAGACAAGGGCTCTGCATCGGAGGCAGGGATGGGGCCGGGGCAGGCTAGCAGTCATCAGCTGCCTTCGGGCTCGGACAGCAGTGAGGCGGGGGAGCTTCTGGAACCGGTTCCCAGCCTGCGCATGCACACGGCTACCAGAAGTCAAGAACCATTGAGAAAGCAGGGTCAACTCAGGAGTAAGGCCGCACCTCGGAGATGATTGACCCCTCCCATAGGACGTAAAAGAGGAGCAAACGGGATGTCACCTTTTGCAGGAAGCAATTATTTCGTCTGGTCGATTCAAGCTTTGAAAAGTCCTGTTTGACACTGTGTTGAGTTTGCCCTCGCCTTGCATCTGGCAATGAGTTCTCTGGCTGCATCCCAAGCGCCATAAGGTGGGTGTTTGTCAACATTCCCCCGAAAGACTGTTTGCAAAGCCTTGAGGCTGGGAATGGACGTAATTCACAGCTGTCGAAATAAAAGAGGTTTTGCCGGGACTTAAGATTGTGTTTTCCGCTATCTAAGGAAGCCTCGGTCAGAACAGTTGTAACTTTGAATGGCCACTAAATGAACTGTCGAGGATTGCCTGTACTTGGTTTATGACAACAAAGAATGCATCACACACACACACACACACACACACACACACACACACGGCAGGAGGTTCCAGGCTTCATTTGTAGCATCTGTGGAAAGTACTGTGGTAGCAGCAGCCGTGCAAGAGTTGAAGAAAAAAAAAAAAACCAGGAAAATGAAATTTTAGATCTCCTCCACAGAAGTGTGATTTTTTTTCTTCAATCTTGGGAAGTAAACTTTTCCATTTATTTTGATTTGGACATATTCCATGTGGAGGACTGTACTGTATCTAATTCTGGACACCACGTTTCCAGAACAATTCAGAAATAAAAACGTGAAGAAGTTTATAAAAAAAAAAGGCAAGAAGGATAATCGGGAGATTCAACATCAAGTGTTATGGAGAGATATATTAGGAATTGGGGAGGCTTATCAACAAAAGGGAAGGGAAGAAAAGAGAAAGGAAGGGAAGGGAAGGAAGAAAAGAGAACAGGAGGAGAAGAGAGGAAGGAAAGAAAAGATAAAGGAAAGGGAAGGAAAGAGAAAGGAAGGGAAGG
>NW_020720667.1:0-10819 GCF_900518725.1 Notechis scutatus
TTAAGCAAGGACTACCTGTATACAAAGAGAGACTGGAAAGATTGTTAACCAAGTTAATATGAATTATTTTACTTTAAAATGGGAATAAGGCTTTACAGCAAACTTTTTCTTAATTATCTGCTAATTCAAATGGCAGAAGTAACTATCAAATATTGAATCTTAAAATTCATCTATCCCATAAGGTCATGAAATGACAAATGTAACCTCTAGATGATTTTTGGCTGATCTATGGCACATTTTGCATTGCAGAAATCCTCAAGAGCCAAAGACACTCTATCACCTTGACTGATAGTGAAGTGACTACAGTTTTGACAGTCATAATTACATTTATATCTCTAAGGGCAGCCATCAATTTGAGTCTCTCATTTATGGTAACTTTTGAAAAAAACATTTCCACAACAAATAACTGCAGTACCAGGGATGATAAATTAATTCAGTACATCTCTTTATTCTAAAGATGTAAGTAAAAGCCCTCAAGGTTCAAAGTTCAGACTTCAGGTATGTGATACTGACATACTAGTCAAATGTTCACCCACATATAGTTTAGAATAATATATATTATATTCGTCAGCCAAATTTATTTATCCATTCAATGATATTTATAACCTGTTCCAATTGAAATGAACTATGAGTGGGGTACAACAATATTAAAAATAAAAATGGGACAGCAAAAAAAAAATGAAATAAAAATTCACAATTTCCTTTTATCTTACAAATCATGGATCAAGCAATACAAAAAACAATGCAACACATTCTATACAAAGGCTTGTGATTATAATTTGTCTGCTTTGCTATTAATAAAGAACATAGTCTACCAGCTACAATAACAAAAGGTAAGAGCAACAAGAGTTATTTTAGGATCTTTAACAGGTTAAAAAATTCTTGCACAAAATTGTTCTATCCTTCCAAGAAATGGGCCCATTAGAGGTATCTATTACCATAGCATCTAGACCTAACAATCTATTATCATTGCACTCCTATTTTTAACTTTAATATAATTTTCTTCTCATTTTCTTTTCTTGGTTTATATTCTAACCATTTCTCAGTTGATTGGTTGACTCAAAGTTCTTTTGTTTTGTGAAATTATTTTTGATTCCGTTTCTTTAATCATTAACATAGAAAGTTGGCAATGCAAAAGCTGTAAGATATTTTTCCTTTTCCTTTATTTCTTCCACTGATAATTTAATCTTTAATCTCCTTTTGCATCCTCTCTTCTTTTTTTCTTTCAATTTGTTATATAAATTGACCATATATCTGTGTTTTTATTTAAATTAATTTCAAGAATAATTTCTATTTATATTTACAGTTCTCAATTATTTTCATATTTCATATATGTTCTAACTTTCTCTTTTATGTTAAGAATTCGTGGATTATGATCTGAATAATATCAGATCATAATGATTTGGCAATATTTCCATTTTGTTAATGCATATAGCAAGCTGTCTATAGAAATTTTCAGTCATCCAGATCAGATTGTCTCAAAAATGCTTTTTCCAAAGGCAACTGGACTTTCTTTGTTTTTCCTTTGAAGTGAAACATCTTCAAGGAAAAAACAAAGAAGTCCAGTTGCCTTTGGAAAAAGGACCTTTGAAACATGTAGTAAGGTTCAATATGTATTTATTCTTGAGAAACATTTATATCATGCAAAGAAATATTATTTAGAGACTGTTTTTATGTTACATCTGTAAGATCAAAACACATTTTTGGTAATTTACCTTGTGTTAATTTAATTATTTTCAGAAATAAGTTCAAAGAAGTTCTATTTCTTAATGGGCAAGTCACTCCATTCCAATCTCTAACAAAATACAAATTTTCATAACATAGATCTTTTAGTTTTCTGTAAATTCCTTCAAAATATAGATTTATTTTCATTTGAGGCATATATTCCTAATATCATAATCTTACTTTCATTCAAATTAATTTTACCCCTACATATCATCAATGATCATCATTCATTATCAGTTTAGGTTGTAACTATGGATTTATGTATATAATACATCTCTATTTTTTGTTTGTCCCTGCTGAAATAAATTCTTGTTCTAAATTTTCATAAATCAAACATTTTAATCATTTTTCGTATTTGTGTTTCATGTTGGCAAATTGTATTTTTTAATAATAACTTTATTAGTGTTTTAAATAAGAAAGGTAAAAATGAACAGAAATTAATTTAAAGTAAAAGAAAAGAAACAAATGGTTTGTGAAGTCTGCAATTTTTCTGGAAATCCATTCATACTTCTGCAGCATTCGAAGGGTTGCATTGCAGACTATAGGAACCATTTGTGCTTCAGTTTGAGATGCAGACATCATCTGTCTCCAGTCTACAACACAGTCCTTTCAACACTTCCAAGAAGGCACCACACCAATTTGCACTACTCAGGGGACCCTGACAATACAGATAAACCTCCAAGTGCCCTCAATGACTCTCCAAAAGAATACAAATAACTAGTTATCTTCAAGGAGCATGAATCCTTCCATTCCCCACCATCCAGTCAGAGCTGAAGAAGCTTCTTGATGAGAGGCGAAACATCTCCAAAGAAAAAAGAAAGTCCAGTTGCCTCTTGAAAAAGCACCTTTAGGATACTATATACATTCTATCTTCTTCTGCCTCATGTTTCCCCTCCCATTCTATTTCTGGAATATACTCTCTCTTTCCACAAAAACTTCTGCTTCACTGTAGTCCATCACACCAATTCCCTCTCTGTCTGTCCGCCATCTCTCGCACTTTCCCTCTACATTATAGAATTAGTTATTGTAAGTACCTCATCTCTCAGGAAAGGCACATGGTAAATCTTCCAATCAGGTTTCTTTATTGCTCCGTGCCAATAGATAAAATCTTGCCAAACTGAAGCAGCCTGTCATCTACTTCAAACATCTGTTCTATTAAGGAGGGGCTCTCATCACTCTCTTTCTCTCATACAAATCATCTGAACTGAGTTGCCTCTTATTCCTCTGGAATGTACTCCCTCCCACCTGGCCCACTATATTCTATCACATTGTCTCTTTTATGTAGTAAGGCAAATGTTCACATGGAAGTAATATCCTTTATAGTAGTATTCTACAAATCTGTACTATTATGAAACTTATATTTATATTTTCAGGATAGTTTAAAAATATTGCATAATGTTTAGCATCCTGCTAATGTTTGTTTATTTATTTATTTATTATTATTATTATTATTATTATTATTATTATTATTATTATTATTATTATTATTATTATTATTATTTTCATTTCACCTGTCTCCAAGTTGCTACATGTAAGTTTTTACATTTAGTAACTGTAGTTACTAAAGAAAGTATGGATTTGATCCAATTTTCTTTAGGCATCAAAAACTAGCAGCATAACTGATATCTTCAATGTATTTTGAACTGCCTGTTAATTTATGATTGATTGACTGATTTACTGCAGTTTATATGCCATTTCAATCCAATGGAACTCGGATCAGTTTATATTTCCTTCTTATAGTAAGAAGATTAAAATAGAAGAAGAATATGACAAAAGAACATCTGTCAATAACAAAAAATATACATGGAGAAGCTATGGCTATCAAGAACAATAAACATCCAAACACAATCCAGGGTAGGGACTTTCAACTCATCCCAACTCCCCTCATGGGTTCTCTTAAAAGTCAATTTTTACTTTTTTAAAAATTCAACAAGTTAATACTACTCTGATGTATGAGCTAAAGTATCCCAAAGAAGATGAAGGGTGATTAGAGGGTTAGGGTCAAACTATTTCAGGTATTATTAAGAGTGAATAGTGGGAAAAATAGAAGAACCATTTTTTTAGAAAGGGAAAGCAATGGAAGAAAGAGTCTAAAATTAGAATGATGGCAAGAAAAACAGACACAAAAGTCTGTATGAAAAAGTATTAGAAGAGAGATTAATCTCACAAAAGAATGAATAGGAAATAAACTATAATTATATGCAAAGTTCCTAAAATAGAATGAAAAGAAACGTTTAGTGCTACAAAAGTGTGCAGAGTTGTACTAATGGAAATATGGAATGTTGAAATAAAATAGATGTAGATGAGGGAAAATGCATGAATTTAACTTCCTAAGTATCTTTTGTAGGATCTGCAACATTATCCTGGGACACACAGGTGGGCTGCACTTATGTTACCAATCGGTTTGCTGGTTGTGAGCGTCAGCACCCGCTTTGGGAGTGAAATGGAGCTTCAAACATGCAGCTAATCCTCTCAGGCAGCTCCGGTGAGTACAGCAGGGGCGGCACGGAACTCAGCTGGGCAGCGTGGGTAGGGGAAACCAGCCAGAAAGTTAGTTATATATGGAAAGGATAGTGCAGGGGCAGGGGGGGCAGGCCCAGCCAATGATCACAACTGCTGAACCTATGTGACCAGGCAGGAGCCAACCACTGCTAGGACATGTATACTTGCCTTCATTTGTGACTCTTTTATTTATTTATAAAATAGAATTGGCTCATCTCATGTTTCCAGTATGGGAAGACCGATTTCAACAGAACCTTGTAACTCAAAGTACAAATTTATTGCCTAGGGAAAGAGATGTGCCCCTTGTGAGCCTCTTTTTCTGCCCAAAGTACAGTTGTGGGCATGTAAAACAATACATTTAGGAATTCAGCAAAATTAAATTAACTAGAAGTAAGGTAATTTACTGCTACAAAAATAATTAAGGATAATTGAGATGGTATTTCTGTGGAAGCCAGTTTGTAGTTTAAGGATCTACCAGGTTGAAAACTAAAGCTAATTTATTATTTATAGATGGAGAACTACATCATCATATATAAAGGTAGCATTTCATCAGCGGGATGTTCATTACCACATTTAACCAAACAGTTATGGCAAAGAGTTATGCCTCTATCACTATAAAATTTGGTATAAAGTAGAAGACGGCTGTGAGGGCTGCAAATATTTGTGATTGTTGCTGAGCAGAATATTGCACATAGCAATTTGCATTCCGATCAGCAATTTGTCTGCAAATCTAGACCTCTTGTCACCTAGAAGTAACTCCTCTGGATCAAAGCCATAAACTGAATTTTCACAATACTATATTCTCAGCTACTTAGGAGAGCACATTTCACTGTGTGCACAGTCTGTAACTGTTTGAATAACTCTATATCAAACAGCTTAGAGATTTTGGATTGTTGGGTTTATATAGAGCCACATACACACACACCATTTTGAAGTTTTTTAAAAAAGAAACCCTCTTAACATGCTGAGCAACTATAGCACAATAGTTACACTCTGTAACACTGTATATCATCACGGATATTTAAGATGAAATAATTATTAGAATAAAATGAAGATATTTTCCTGTTTGACATGAAGAATGAAATTGTCTTGAAGGATTAAGTATATAATTTGTGAATTATTCTACATTTATCATGGTAAGTAACTCTTTTCTCAGTATAGCTGCACATGTTAACAATGACCCTATTGAAAAATGGCCTTCGCTGATTGCATTTTGCTTGCTCTGCAAACATCCAAAATGGACTGTTGCATTTATTTATATAGCTGCCCATCTCATTAAAAATGACACTGAATGTATATAGTACAACTATTAAAAGCTTTCAAAAATAAATTTAAATTGGGAGAGGAGGAGAGAGGGGAGGGAAGTAGAGAGGGGAGAGGAGAAGGAGAAAGGGAATGAGATGGAACTAGAGGGGAGGAGAGGAAAAGGAAAGAGGGAAGGAGAGGGGAGTGGAGGGGAGAAGGGAAGGCAAGGAAGGAGAAGGAAAGAGACAGAAAGAGATGGATTGTTGATGTAAAATTGAAAATATGACGTATTATAAAGGAAAATGCATAATAAAAATATTTTTAAAACAAATAAATAGATTTTTAAAAATTAGGTAAATAAGATATTTTTATTTACTTATTTAGCACAAGAGAGAGAGAAAGATATTACACACAAGCATGTGGGTGCATATCAATGACATTTTTTACTACTGGTTCTGTGGCATGGCTTGGTGGGCATGGCAGGGGAAGGATACTATAAAATATCCAGTCAGAGGTGGTATTTTCTGGTTCTCCAAACTACTCAAAATTTTTGCTAGCGGTTCTCCAGAACTGGTCAGAACCTGCTGAATACCACCTCTGGTGTGTATACACACATTTGGATATTTGCAACACTAGCTTCTCAGGGACAGACTGTTGAGTTATACCAGGGCTGTCAAACTCCCAGCCCATGGGTTGAATGCAGGGGTGGGATTCTACAGGTTCGCACCTATTCTCTAGAACCGGCTGTTAACATTATAAGCAGTTCGGAGAACCGGTTGTTAGAAGAAATTACTGGCCTAATCCTGTAAGGAAGGCAGGAAGGAAACATTCTGGTGTTGCTTACAGAAACTGCCTCTCCGTTAATCCTTATTATATTCTTGCCAGAACTAGACTTCCTGTCTCAGGAACTTCTCTGGAGTTTTTTCCCTCCTTTGCTGGTACTTTGCTTGTGTGGAGTGACCATTCAAAGTTACAATGGCGCTGAAAAAAGTGACTTATGACCATTTTTCACACAACTATTGCAGCATCCCCACAGTCATGAGAGGCCAGGTGAGGAGATGTGTGCCTCATTGTGAGTGATGTTGATTTGGCCACGCCCAGCCAGTCACATGACCACCAAGCCACACCCATCAACTAAACCACGCCCACAGAACTGGTTGTTAAAAAAATTGAATCCCACCTCTGGCCGGATGCATCCCACACCCAGTTTAATGAAGGGGGAAAAGGTCCTGATACATTACATGACACCTAAGTGATAACATGAGTTAGACATCCCTGAGTTATACTGAAGTACCAGGACAGTAATTTTTTGAATATGTATATATATTGCAACTATTTATTAAATGAGCTCTGCCCTGTCTCTACATACATACCCTGTTGGTCCTGACTTTGAAAATTATCTAAGTTAATGCAGCGTATGACTTCCTGATTTCTAACAGAAACTGTTAATGATGGCACAGTTTTAATCAAGCAGGGCAAAAAACTAAACATAGAACTTAAAGATAAACAGATCAATTTCACAATATTAATTTGGCTAATTCTTAATATTTTACCCACATACATTACATTTAATACATTTGGGTTTTTTTTTTCTTAAGATATTCTCTATCTTTTAATTTTCTCAACAATTTTCCTACTTCTAACCTTACCCCATACAAATATTTGACTACTATAAATAGATATGGGTTTTTAAAATATTTCATCCTTAAATGTAATTTTAAATATTAAACAAAATGAAAGAAAGCAGTGGTGCTTGAATAACAGCAATATAAAAAACAGTTACCGTAAGTATAAAAAATACAAAGCTGATAAACAAAATTTAATTCTACAATCAGAGAAAAATATTATTATTGTTTCTAGTAGAAAACAATGAATAGGACTATGTTTTTACTTATGTTTTAAATAAATGAACAAAACACAAAGCTCTTAATTATGAACATATTAAAAAACTTGCTACACAAATGATTGATGTTGAAGAAATGCATAATTGCACATACTTCCCTGTTCAACGTGCTACTCTAAAACTAAACAGATATTATTTGTTTACCAGTTTGTATTATATATTCTATTCTTTCACAGTGTTCATTTGCTCATGTTCATTTCCTAAATAAATAAGAACAAGAAAAATCTTATTTTAGAGTAGAAGAGATTAATTTAATGCCCAGATCTAGCTATTATATATCTACATTTTTTTTAAAAAAAAGAAAATTATTCATGAGAGAAATCAAGTTTTTTAAGGCAAAGTATAAATAAGAAATGAGTGCTCTTGCTGGCAATTTCATATTGCACATGAATTTTAAGAATGCATTAAGTGTGCAGAACTATTTGCTTGGATTTCTAATAATGAGAAATCATTGATGGGATCAAAACTAGGCCTGAGGAAAGTAGATATCACTCCTCTTGTCGCTTGACTAAAATATTGAGGTTGATATAATGCTTTGGCCCTCTATGTAAAGCATCAAAGTTCATTGCTCGGTTTCATAAAGCTTAGATACCTTGACTGGCTGCTTTGAGTGGCTTCTTTGAATTCCACTAGAAGATCTGAGGGGGAAAAATTGAAACAAAGTAATGTACTTGCTATCATTCAAATTTATTCCACCATCCTGTTTGTTTTCTTTTGTTTCATCATTTTGGCAGTCTTTTTTCATATTCATCCTTAAAAAGCTTTTTATTTTATTTTATTCCACAGGTCCTCTCATTTTCTATCAGTGAAGATCAGGACTTCAAGGCAATCTTGTGGTTCTGCATGAAAATAGCACTACTTGCTCAATATCATGTGTAAGTTGCACCTGAGTCACTTGTGAGCCATTCTCTGACATATGATTTCTGTTATAATTGAGATCTTTTACTAATTTATATAATAATGCAGCTAATTTGATTTGTGTTATTCAATTTGGTGATGTCCATTTATATAGACATCATTTTGGTTATTTGAAGATTGTAATAATAATAAAAAACAGAGTAGAGAAACTAGTAGTCATTTCCATTTCCATATTGTTCATCTACATTTTCCTACTTATTATTTCAACTTTTGGTATTTTGGTCTCCAACAATCTTCTTGAACTTGACCACAAACCTCACTAACCTTCTCCTCTGCATTAGCAGAACCTTGATAATCTTCCTCTTTAAATGGTTGCTAATTGTATATATTGTATTCCATATCTTCTTATAGGAATGTCTTCTTTCCTATTGCTTTTCAGAACAATTTCTGCCTAAAATTGTCCAATTCTAGTTCATTTCAATTTGCTGATGCCTAAGATGTCACTGCTAGATAATTCATTTCATCTTTCACTGTGTTGAGCTCCGCCGTGTTCTTGATACATTCAAAATTCCCAATGTAATTCTGTCTTTGTAACTTTGGATTTTCTTTTACTAAATGCTAGGAATAGTTTCTCTCACACAGAATCAAATGATTCTTTTCCAATTTTTATGGAATGATCTCCACTTTTAATATCTCCCTGTATTGCTGCTGTCCATTATAGGTGCCTGTTTGCTTTAATCAGACAGTTAGGATGACTTACATATTCTGGACAGTCTTTCAGGGAATGTGTCCCTGTAGTATATTTGCAGTATTCTTTGCTCACCCTTCCCCAAAACACACGTGCACATGATATGATCCTGCAGCATAACCATCTTCGGGAGAAAGGTACATAGAACATGCTTTATGGCATACCTTTAGAATAAAAATCAAGGTGAATGTTCAATTTAAACATTTCTGATATAGCTTTTGCAGTTTTGTAATGACTCTGGTATGTTTTGTGTTTTTGTACTAAGCGTTATGTATATGATAGTAGATCACTCATCAAGAGCCTCACCCTTTTTAGCAGGCAAAACTGAATGAAAAGCATTTTCAAGAGTAAATTATGAAAGTGTGTGTCAATTATATGAATGTGAGAAAATGCATGTAAAATCTGTGGAATAGAAACTTATGTTTTTCAAATCTGTTTAAAAATTATGTTCAATTGACAGAATTCTCACTAATCAACAGCCAATCTTTATCTTTTTTAAAGTAGTTTATCAGAATCAACCTAGCATGTTGAAATTAGTTTGGATCTTAATGAGGAAATTAATTTCATGTTTTATATCTCGCCTAATTACTGTATTTTGAATCATCTGACATTGCTGAATATCTGATATTCAGAACTTGCAAATATAAGGAAGTGCAATATTTAAACCAGTTGTTAACTGATCATAGACAATCTCTTTTCAAGAAGGACAATTATTTGTTACAGTATCTTTGGATAACATGAATCTAGAAGAGGTTTTAGAGAATTTATCTTTTAGGGAATTTTTTTCTACTCTATTGCATAACACTACTAAATTCCAAATTATTTCTAAGACATTACCTTCTACTCACTAATATTCCATGAACATAAAGAAGTTGAATTGCAGTAAATTATTTTTTCCACAATTGTATCAAGACAACATATCCCCCAAATCAACACACAAAGTTAGAACATGCATAGTTCTATTTGCCAAAAGCACTAATGATTGACAATGGAAGAAAACCTAGTTTGCAAAATGATAACCTGTTAAGCAGTAGGACCAAACATATAAATAACTCTGTTTAGTCATATTATTCATACATACCACTCATTGCAGTATGTTGGGAAGAACTGCAGATCATATTCCTTTGACAGACTCTAACTGAGCATCTGTACCACCTTTGGGGCTTCCCTTGAAGAAAATTTGGAAATTTCAACTAGTACAGAATGCAGCAGCATGGATAGTAAATAGTGCCAGTTATTCAGCACAGGTTAACATGTATATTATATGAGCTCCATTGGTTGCCAGTGTGCAATTCAAGATGCTGGTTGTTACCTTTAAAATCATTCATGGCTTGGGACTGAGTAACTTGAGAGATCATTTCTACCCAGTTTTTTCTAGGCAGTATGTACAAGTTTCAGGTCCCCGCAGCTAAGAAATGCTTGTGGGCAGAACCTGAAAACATGTCGTTTCTGCATAGCATCCACCTTATACTGTAGATAATTATTTATTTTTGGCTACCATATATTTTAAATTGTATTATTGATTTTTTTTTCCTTTTTAAAATTTTGCTTATGACCCAGAGTCACTTGGCAAGATGGGCAGATATAAGTTGAATGAGTAAATAAAATGTGTTTGCTTTGCATATACATGTTCCACATATAATAGAATTAGAAATATGTGGAAGTTCTGTCAATCACTGGATAATATTGAGCATGTACACCTGATGAAGGACAATCTCTTATTAAGGCAAGTACAAGGTGATTCTTAAAAGGAGCAAAACTACCAATTTTTAATGGAAATACCTGCTAAACATTAGAGAGGGGATTAGGTTAAATTTAAATTTTGTATTGTCTGTATA
>NW_020720669.1:0-10819 GCF_900518725.1 Notechis scutatus
CGGGATTCGTGCCGTGACGGAAGATGGCAGCTCCGTTTAGACGGGGGCTCTGGAAGGGCAGCCGAGGCTGGTGGCCAGATGTTTCCCTCCCTGGTTTCAACCGAGGCCTGTCCAACGTTTCAGACGCCCCCAAAAGGCTCCTGGTCCCCATTTCATTTCCGATGAGGAATCCTGGGGGGCGTTAAGAACATTCCTTGGGGCATCCAAAGGCAAGCTTGACTTCCTTCTCGGAGGGAAAAAAAATTGGTTTCAGCTAGAAATGACAACCCTAAAGAAGTCCCAACGCAAACTCTTCTCTTGCTTCCTTGTTTTATTTTTCCTCCCCCATCCATGACATGTTCTCACTACTGAAAAAAACAACCCAAACGAGACTGTTCACAGTGCTGGTTCCCCATGGGGGAGACTCAACGAAGACCGCTGGGCGGCCTTCTCCTCAGCAGCTTCCTTCAGTGGGAAGGGATAGTAGAAAGGAAGGAGGAGAACGTGTAGAGCGGGGGGGTGGGGTGTCTCCAACCATGGGCAACTTTGAAGAGTTGTGGACTCTTCAACTCCTGACTTGAAGAGAGCGGTGGACTTCAACTCCCAGAATTCCTCAGCCAGCATGGGGATTCTGGGAGTTGGAGTCCACAAGCCTTAAAAGTTGGGAGTGGAAGCCCACAACTCTTCCAAGTTGCCCAAGGTTGGACACCTCTGACCTAGGCGAGGGTGAAGGTGATTTCAAAGCAAGTCACGTGGGTTAACAGTTTGTATCTGCGAGCAAGTGTGACTGCTTATCTCTCACGGCACAGTTTCTCCCCAAAACTTAGTCGAGTCGGGCTAAGTTTCCCCACCTCTTTACTCCTTAATTTCTTCAAAGAGACCTTTCAGAAAACCCCCAGCTCACCTTCTAATCCACCTTTCTCCTCCTCTTCTGTTTTATCTGCAGTTTCTAGGATTATTTTTTTCCCCCCCTTAAAGAAGCCCCGGAACGAGACCCATGGTATGGAACTAAGCCAAGAAATAAAAATTTGGAGATAAGTTCTAGTTCTTTCCTTAAAGCTTGAAGAGGACTGTGGTTTTTTTTTGAGAAGTTGCGATAAGATAACGGCCCGGTGTTTCTGCACAGTCCTCTCCATTCCTTATCGTTTATCCGCTAGCCACGGACCAACCGCACTGAACCTACGCAATGGCTACGCTTCGTTCTCATTTGAGTCAACCTGGTTGTATTTGGGTTGCAACGGAAACTTAAGCTCCAAAGTGGTTCTTCTTCACGTGCTCCAAAGGAGAGCATTTCCCCACCTCTTTACTCCTTCCTTTCATCTCAGCCTTGCCTTGCCCTGCACAAAAGTCCCTGGGCTTCCCTTGGTGAGACGAAGACCAACCAGCTTGGGGAGAAGAAGACCAACCCGCCTTCTCCCGACATTAAATGCACACGATGTTCATGTACATTGTAGTCCCAACTTATTTTTGTTTTGTAGCATGCTACTTAGTTTGGTGTATGCAGGATTCTTACTCCAATCTCTCTTTCTCTCTCTCTCAAAACCAAAAAATGCGCAGAAGGTCTCTGTATGTGTCTGGGAGGGTGTATGTGTTACATTCCCTCCCCTTTTTCTGGTAAAACGCGATGATCCTTCAATAAATAAATGGTGTGAAAAAGAGGATGTCCATTTATTTGGTGCTATTTTCTGAGTAGCCGAAAAAGGGGAAAAGTTCCCCTTTTTCCCTTTGAACTATTAAGCAGTTTTGCAGCAGTGAAAGCTGCCCGGGTACCGCTAGGTGTTATACAGGTATAATATACAGGTAAAGCTGCAAGGGATTATGCCGTGTAGAGATTCTGCCTTTCTCTCGTGAATTGCTGAGCCTGCCTTTATCCACTCCAGCCCTTTGCCAGCCTGATGCCTTCTGGATTTTCTACAACCAGAAGCATTCAGATTTCCCAGGCTAAAGAGAAAAAGCTGAGAATTAAAACCCAAAACATACGAAGGGCTCCAGATTGGGGAAAGTCTCTGAATAAATTGCACCGTTCTGCTTCAGTTAGCTTCTTTGTGATAACAACTATCGACGCTTAACTTAAAATCTTCATTTCCAATTGGTTATTTTTATTTATTGGATCTGTATCCCACTTCTAACCCATAGGCTCTCCTCGTTTTGTTGGCGATACCAGGAGAGAGATTAAGTGTTTTTTTTCCCCGGTGAAACCGGTTGTCAACTTATCAAATATTTCTAGGGTCCTTTTAGAGTTGCCAACCAAAAGGGAGGGGGGAGCAGCGCGGCAGCTTGCAAACCGAAACCGCATTCCATAAATGTTTTCAAAGATAGTTTCTAGGTGGCTGAAGTTTTTGCCGTGCAAAATTCTAACTGGAGAACACGATCGATGACTCTTGGCTATGGAGGTGTCCCATTGGAGAAATACCGGAAGTGACTAAACGGGCCCATTTTTCGGCCTGCAGAGGCCTTCCTCAAGCCTCTGGGAGGCCGAAAAAGGCCTCAAACCGGCCAAAAATCAGCTGTGAGGCGCAGTGGAGGTCAAGGGGGCGGGAATGCACGCACATGTGCAGCAGGCGTGGGGGCCATGCATGCGTTGCCTTCCGGGTCCTGGCCCAAAAAGGTTACCCACCGCTGTTCTATTTTATTCTGTTCCCATTTTTTTTTAAAAGCCTCTCTCTCCAGCAGTTGGGATTCCAGAAGCAGGGAAAATTGCAAAGGAATCACGCCCTTTGGGGCAAAAAAGTGAAAAAAGCCACTGCGCCTTTGGGATTATAAAACCCAGCAATCAGCTGGTTGACAGTACAGGTAGTCCTCCACTTCTGACAGTTCATTTAGTGACTGTTTAACGCCACTGGAAAAAAAAGGGACTTATGGCCGTTTTTTCACAGTTATGACCTTCGCAACATCCCCACACCCAGGGGATTAAACATTCAGGTGCTTGGCATAACCAGATGCCATACTTCATGTTGGTGACTGTGTCCCGGCGCTCACTCGATTCCCCCCTTTGTGCGACCTTCGGACCAGCCAAGTCAACGGGGATTCACTTAACAACCGGGTTGCTAACTTAACAACTGCAGCGGCAAGAAAGCTCGTAAAACGGGGCCCAATTCGCTCAACAAACGCCTCGCTTTTTAACTGCAGAAATGCCAGGCTCCGTTGCGGTCATAAGTCGAGGACCGCCTTGCCCGTAATCCCCAGAGCAGGATACACCATCTGGGAATCCCCCACCTCTTGAGCGCCTCCGCCAGAGAACACCGGAGCTGGTGTCATTTCCTTTGATTCAACGAACGCATCAGGCCGGGGAAAAGTGTCCCAGGGCGAGGAAACATCCCAGCTGAAGATTCAAACTTTGCTCTTTGGTTGTTGTTTTTTGGAATTCCTGCTCGTCTTCCTCTTCCAGATATTTCCATTGTCCTGTGGGCAATTCTGTTTCGGCTGCAGGAAGTGAGGCTGGCATTCAACGTTGCCCATCGAAGAAATTAAAAAAAACAAAACCCATTTTTGGTTGTTTAGGTTCTGACAAGGCAGTGGCTTTATAGCTCTGTGTGTGTGTGTGTGTGTGTGATTGTAGATTGAAGGATGGGGGCAGGAGCAGAAAGACACCCAAAGGACAAATCCAGAGGCCGAACGAGAGAATTGGGCTAATCCTACCCACCCTCTATGTTGCGTTTCTGAATTTCAGCAATTTTTAAAATGCCTAGATTGCTGGCTGGGGAATTCTGGGAGTTGAACTCCACACGTAAGGGGGGTTGGACTAGATGACCTACAAGGTCCCTTCCAACTCTATGAATCTGTAAATTATCAAATGAAAGTCCACAAAGTTGAGAAACAGAACTCTAACCCCTTTTAAGTATCACTTTACTCTTTTTTTTTTTTTTAAAAATTAAGCATTGCAGCATTTCTCGATCTGATTTTCAAAGGGAGCCTTGGCACAAATTTGCACATTTTTGGGGGAGAAGCACTGCCATCTAGTGGCCTGTCTTGGGTATGTATTTCACATTCAGAGTAACTCTAGAGGAGGGAAAAAATTAGCACTGTAACAGCCTTTTAATTAAAAAAAGAAACCTTTTTAGAGAAACTAAACAAACACAAGTTAAAAAAAAAACACACACAAAATAGATCAGAGGAGTACAGCACCAAGCACAAACAAGGAAAAACGTCTAGGACCTCCGATTCTTGGTAAAGTACGAATGAATGATATGTTGCTGTGAATGAATAATCACATTTAGGCTTTAAGCAAGAGTAAACTACAATAGAATAGAATTCTTTATTGACCAAGTGTGATTGGACGCACAAGGAATTTGTTTTGGTGCAAATGCTCTCTGTTCATAAAAAGGAAAAAAAAATACATTCGTCAAGAATCATAGGTATAACACTTAATAGTAGTCAAAGTGTACAAATAAGCAATCAAATCATACTCGGAAACATAACAAGTGATCAGATCAAATCAAATTATACTAGTAAACAGTCAATTTAAAAAATCAATAAGGATACAAGCAACGAAGTTACATCCATGCAGTCATAAGTGGGAGAAGATGGGTGAAAGGAAGGATGAGAAGATGAATAGTAATAGTAATGCAGACTTAGTAAATAGTTTGACAGTGTTAATAGTCTGACAGTCTGTTGCCATTCCTGGTCTCGTAGAATGGACATTATGAATGCCTCGGTTCCTAATTAATATTTTTGATGGATGTGTCTACAATTGTTTTTATTGACTGGAGGCTGAGACTTATCAAATTAAGGAATTATGGCTTAGCATGTTAGGTGACCCCAGCTTCTGTTGGTGAGTCAGGAGATGGTTGAAATACCGTCTCGGCTGCAATATGGAGCAATCTCTTACCCACACTTTAAAAAATAGTCATAATATTAAATCGATGTCTTTGGAGAACTTGATTGGAGGTCAATAGATTCCTCCAAGCGTGACGTGTTTTTCCTCCCGTCTGGCTTATCAGTCATTTTACATTACATTGCTATTTTTTTTTTAAAGTACTGGATTTGATTACAGGAATTTTAACAGGGATGATTTGGAGCAATGTTTGTATTGGTGTTTCCTGCTTGCTAACTAAACAAGCATAGCTTAAGAAGGTGGTGCGAAGACAAAACCAGAAAGGGGGAAAAAAAAGAAGATTCTTGACACCTTTGTTAAACGAATGGCTGTGATTGTTAAGTTACTAACCCGGTGGTTCAGTGAATCTGCCTTCCCCATTGACTTCGCTTGTCAGAAGGTCTCACAAGGGACACTGCAACCGTCGTAAGTATGAGTCAACTGCTGAGTGTCAGAAGTGTGATCATGTGGGATGCTGGAATGGCCATGTGAAAAGCCGCCATAAGTCACTTTTTTCAGTGCCACTGTAACTTCAAGCGGTCATTAAATGAACTGCTGCAAGTCAAGGGTTGTCTGTCTTATTCCCCTCAAGCTTTTTGCTAACTTGGCTCTGGGTGGAACACATGTAGATAAGGGATAGGACGTTTCATAGGCCGCTGTGTAAACGTATTGCAAATCTTCAAAAACAATAGCAATAGCCCTTAGGCTTATATACCGCTTCACGGTGCTTCCCGGCCCTCTCCAAGCGGTTTACAGATTCAGCTGATTGTTGCCCTCAACAATCTGGGTTTTACTAACCTCGGAAGGACGGAAGGCTGGGTCAACCTTAGCCATTCAGGATTGAACTGCTGGCAGTGGGCAGTGAGTTAGCCTGACATACTGCATTGTAACTGGAAGGAAGGAAGGAAAGAAGGAAAGAAGGAAGGAAGGAAGGAAGGAAGGAAGGAAGGAAGGAAGGAAGGAAGGAAAGGGAAGGGAAGGGAAGGGAAGGGAAGGGAGGAAGATAACGATAGCCCTTAGACTTATATACCGCTTCACAGTGTGTCCCAGCCCTCTCTAAGCGGTTTGCAGAGTCAGCCTCTTGCCCTCCACAATCTGGGTCCTCATTTGACTGACCTGGGAAGGACGGAAGGCTGAGTCAACCTTGAGCCGTTCAGGATCGAAGTGCTGGCAGTGGGCAGAGTTTTGCCTGCAGTGCTGCGTTCTAACCACAAGGAAGGAAGGAGGGGAAGGGGGAAAGAAGGAGGGAGGGAGGGGGAGAGGAAGGGAGGAAGGAAGGAAGATAGCAATCGCCCTTAGACTTATATACTGCTTCACAATGCTTTACAGCTCCCTCTAAGCAGTTTACAGAGTCGGCCTCTTGTCCCCCCCAACAATCTGGGTCCTCATTTGACCCACCTCAGAGGGAGGGAAGGCTGAGTCAACTTTGGTGAGATTTGATCTGCCAAATTGCAGGCAGCCGGCAGCAGAAGTAGCCTGCAGTGCAGCCCTCTAACCACTGCACCACCATAGCTCATAAAGGGGTAGGAAGTTCCGCAGGCCATTGCAAATCTTAAATATCAACAGCAACCGGCCTTCCAGTCTTCTGCTGAAGCTTGGAAGAAGAAAGGGTGTTTTATTGACTAGCAGGGTGGCCTTCTCTCCTCTCCTGAGATCCCCCCCCCCCGCCAAGAGCATTTCTTCCGATCCAGTTTTGAAGCGCCCGCAGCCTTAATGGATTCGTTCAATTAAACGCTTGGTTAATAAAGGAGGCGCTATTTACAACGGTTCAGCTTCCCCTAGCTTTCAGGGATCAAGAAAATCGCTTTATCCAGCTTTGGAAATAGAAAGGTTATTCGTTCCTCGTTTGTCTCCTTTGCCTCGGCGAAGCCGGTTCTCTGGCTAAAAGCAGGAAGGACGTATTGCTGGGTTAAATCAGCGAAGGAAAATTTGGGGTGTGTGTGCACCCATTGGGGGGGGGCATCCAGGGGTGGGCTTGAAAAATTTCAGCAACCGGTTCTCTGCCAGGTTTGGAAAGGGCAGTGCGGCAGCTTGGAAATCGAAAGTGCATTCCGTACATAGTTTTTCAAAGATAGTAACTAGGGGATTGAAGTTTCTGCCATGCGAAATTCTAACTGGAGAGCCTGATGGATGACTCTGGGCTATGGAGGCATCCCATTGGAGAATATGAATTAGGATACACCCAGGGGATGGGGAAAAAAAAAACAGGGTCAAGGATGACAATGAATGATGTGTCTCAGAGTCAGCTACCCCCAGGTAGTGCCGGCATGTTTACTCCCAATAAATCCTTTTGAAGTTTTGGAAGTTTGGCTCGAGACTCGTGATTTAAATGGAGGTAATTGCCGGAATCCTGGGATGCACTCGCATTTTGCAGGCTTTCAAATGGCTTAGGTTGGCCGGAGCTGGAGCAAGGCATGGGAACTCGCCCCATCCTGCGGTGCTCAGGTCTCGAACTACCAACCTTTCGGTCAACAAGCCCAGTGTCTAGGCCACCGCATTTCCCACACAATTAAATCATAGCTCCGTATAAAATGAGAACCTAGATAGGGCATTCTTCAAACACAGGATCACCAGCCCCACTGCTTTCTGCCAAACCGCAGCTCCCGAAAGCGTTAAGCCGTTTGGTTAGTGAGACGGATTCTTGCCTGCCCTCCTGTAATTGTTTTATGGATTAGCCGTAAGTGTAAGGTCTCTCTGCATTAATTCTGAAGCTCTGCTTTACAATCCTGTAGCCGTGGGATGGAATCGGGGAAGTTTTATATTAAAAAATGGCTCTGCGAAAAAGAATTTGTTTGTAACTGAGGATCTCCCTCCCTTCCTCTTTCAACCAATTTTCTGCAACTCCCGGAGGGAAAAATATGTGGAAAAGCAAAATATTTCAACTGCGTATCTTCGGTTTCCAGATGTTCCAGGAAGGCAGGAACGGCGTTAAACGTGAAACAAAACGGTTGCAAACTGTCAAGAGATTTTTGGTCGTCAAAGTGCTAATTAAATATATAAATAAGCAAACTTTGAAACCAAGTTTGACACACTCCCCAAACAGGAGATGATGCCCTCAAATCAGGTATTATTTGGGTCTCATTACAGTGTGTCCAACTGTTTGATCCTTGCCTAAAACCAGAGGTGGGATTCAGCCGGTTCTAACCAGTTCTGGAGAAAGGGTAGCAGAAATTTTGAGTAGTTCAGAGAACCGGCAAATCCCACCTCTGACTGGCCCCAACCCCCACTATTCTCTGCCTCCCATTGAGTCCAAGCTGATCGGCTGGGTCTTCTATAGTTGCCCTGCCCAGGAGAACAGAGCTGGAAAGCAGGTTAGTGGGGTGGAGAGGGAAGGAAGATTTTGCAGTATCCTTCCCAGAGGTGGGTATTCAGCAGGTTCTGACCAGTTCTGGAGAACCAGTAGTGGAAATTTTGACTAGTTTGGAGAACCGGCAAATCCCACCTCTGACTGGAGATTTTACAGTCTCCTTCCCCTGCCACACCCACCAAGCCACACCTACAGAACTGGTAGTTCTGCCACCATTGCCTAAAACTCAAGTTACTTCTTTTCTGGATGTTGGCAGGTTTTAGAAAAGGTCAGTCTGGAAGGAGCTCAACATGCTGATGAAAAAGATGCTTGAAATATTTCTGGTGTCCAAGAGACAGATGTGAGCATTTTGCACAGCCCAGAGATTGGGGGAAGGGGGTGCATGGAGGGGTGTGTGTGAGGGGAAACTAACAGATTGTTTCTCTGCAAACTTGACACTGTCGCTGGGTTTCAAATCTTGTTTTGGCATCCTGACCTTCCGAGAAGCCCCAGCTGTTTGCATCTTTCGCTTGGTCTCTGGTCCTCACGGTGACCGGAGAACTTTTAATATTCATGGGAGTTTAAATATTTAATATCACAGCCATTATAGATGGCTTTTTTTCTTAAAAGAAAAGACTGTTGCTTATTTCTTTTCTGAAAAAAAAAGTGAAGTTCCCAAAATCTAAAATGCCCCTCTGAGAGGCTTTACAGAACTTAACCCCTGGAATGAATTATGCAGCTCAACCCTCCTGTTTTGCATCCGAGGTCTGGGTTACAAGGAAACGAGAGGTCAAGGGAGAGAATAGCATAAACTGTTCTTGTTTTGGAGGGAGTGTTTTATGGGCCAGTATTCTGCACATTTAATGGAGAGGGGGGCAGTCCGGGGAGGCTTGGTTAGCGATGTCATTTCAATTCAGTCAAGAGCTTTGTGGCTTTGTTTGATCAAGGGCGGAATACAAATTTAGGAAAGAAGGATAACATGAAGCTTCTGCTGCTAATATGGTCATTAGATCTGACCTCAGTTGACTGCAGACCAAAATATTCATGGAACTTTTGCCTTGAGACAAGGCCTCCCTGGCAAAATTGGAAGGATTGGGTTGAGTTGGGTAGGGGTGAGTTGGGTTGAGTTGAGTTGGGTTGAGTTGGGTGGGATTGTGTTGTGTTGTGTTAAGATGGGATGAATTGGGTTGGGTTGGGTTGGGTTGGGTGTGGTTGGGTTGGGTTGGGCTAGGTATGGTTGGGTTATATTATCTTGCCTTGCATTGCCTTGTATTCAGTTCTGTTCTTACAAATGGTCTTGAGTAGTTACTAAAATAATAAATCCCCCCTCCCCCCAAATTCTGAATACTTGCTGGAACTAACACCTTGCCTGGGTATTTGGAGAGTCCTTTTCAGAGGGTTGCAGTGGGTTTTGTGGACACAAGAGCCTTCCTCCTGTAGAAAACAGCAAGCCCCTGAAATAGCATTGCTGAGCTGTTCCTAAGGCAGGGAGGAAACACAGATTGTCCTGTGGCTATTGTGCAGACTTATGGTCCTTTGGTGGGATTATTGTATTGCGTGAATGAAACAATTTTCCAGAGCTTTGCATGCCTGCTTAAAGGTCTCAAAACCCCTTTGAGGAAGTAGAAAAATAAATAAATTGCAATGGAGAAAATAAATGGGTTTTCGCGTACATGTACTTTCCCTTCCTACCCTCTTGGATCTATGAAGAGAAACATTTCTCTATCAATTGCTGGTGGAAAAAGAAATCGAGTCAATTAAACGAAAGCAGCGACATCATATTCCCAGCGTGTTTTCCTGGCAGCCGTGAGAAAGCTGTTAGAAGGTGTTTTTTTTTTTTAATTCTTGGTAGCATTTTGTTTCTGAAGAAGTTAGTTCCATAAAACGGATGGGAAATCCGCAGCGTTTCTGAACTGCCAATAAAACTCCAGATCTGGAAGACAGAAAGGAGCTAATATAACGATTTATTACATTTTTAATAAAGATGTTTAGCCGAGGTGAGACATTGCAAGCCAGCTAGTCAACATTTGGTTCCTGATAAATATTATTAGAAGCATAACACGATCAACTGCAGGGGAGAACAAGAGCTGTCAGCGGGGCTTCTGCGGAAGGAATTCTCCGTCGGTGTCACCACTGGGTGTCTGTTGGCAAGGAACTCTATTATGATAAATATCCAGGAAATAAGAGAGAAATAAAAATGAACATCTCTGAGAAAGGAGCTACAACTTTGGCTGATGCCATTCCTGACAAATGGCAGTCCAATCACTTCTTGAAAGTCTCAAGTGATGAAGCTCCCACAACTTCTGAAGGCAACTTCTGTTCCATGGGTTGATTGTTCTCAACTGTCAGAAAGTTTCTCCTTATTTCCAGGTTGAATCTCTCCTTGTTCAGTTTCCATCCATTGTTCCTTGTCTGGCCTTCGGGTGCCTTGGAAAACAGCTTGACCCCTTCCTCCTCTCTGGGGCAGCCCCTCAAATTCTGGAAGACTGCTATCATGTCTCCTGTGGTCCTTCTCTCCACTAGACTAGCCAGGCCCAGTTCCTGCAACCGTTCATCATATGTTTTAGTCTCCAATCCCCTAATCATCCTGGTTGCTCTTCTCTGCACTTTTTCTAGAGTCTCAACATTTTTTTAATGGTGTGGTGACCAAAACTGGATGGAGTACTCTAGGTGTGGCCTTACTAAGGATAGATAGATAGATAGATAGATAGATAGATAGATAGATAGATAGATAGATAGAT